>JAKJMR010015856.1:0-29871 GCA_024449315.1 Daboia siamensis
TTTTTTTTTTTTCATTGGCCAAGTATGCAACTGCGGTTCCTCTCATAACTGCCTTGGCCATATCCCATAGATTTTTGGTATTAGTCTTCTCTTTCTTGTTTATCTGGAAGAATATCTGCATTTGTTCTTCCATCTTATACTTAAATTCTTTTTGATTTAAGATTGCCTTTTTTAAGGTGCACCTCCTTGTTGTCTTCTGTCCTTTCCATTTGATTATAATAGGATTGTGGTCTGCCCATGTATTAATATCTATTGTTACATCTTCTACATCTGAATTTAATTCTTTCATTGTCCAGACCATATCAATTCTAGACCACGATTGGTGACGCCCTGAATAATACGTGAATTGCTTTATGTTCAAATTTCTCTCCCTCCAACTATCCTGAATGTTAAGTTCCTCTGCCATTTTAAAAAAAGTACCAGGTAGTATTCTTTTCGTTCCTTTCCTTGCATTCTCATTTTTATAGTCTAGTTCTCTATCTACAATTGCATTGAAATCGCCAATTAAACAAATATTCTCATTTTCGATATCACCAATAACCTTATGTAATTTCTTGTAAAATTGTCTTTGTCTCTCATTGGGGGCATAAATTCCTACCAGGGCAACTTTTTTTTATTCAGGGAAATTTCTATTATTAGTATTCTACCTTCTTCGTCCTGATAAATTTGTTTTGCTGGAATTCTTTCCTTGACATATATTACTATACCTCCTTTTTTCTGCTGTGAGAGTGATACAAATTTAGTTCCTAACTTGGGGTAGTTTAATAAATCTTGGTGCTCGTTCTTTATATGTGTTTCTTGTAAGATTATTATGTCTAAGTTTTTTTACTAAGCTTGTTCAAAATTTTATTTCTCTTAGCCGGGGAGTTTAAACCATTTATATTTAGTGATAGTGCCATTAGTTCTTCCGTATTACTGCCTATATTTTGATCTTGTCGCTCTCGTCGGTCAGTCTTCTTTAAATTCTTTGAGTCTGCTTTCGTCATTGCCATAGTTCATTTTTTCCCTTCTCTCAATTTCCCGTTCTTTGCTTTGTGATTCTCGTTCCTTTCTATTGTGTCTCT
This sequence comes from Daboia siamensis, assembly GCA_024449315.1. Classification (NCBI taxonomy): domain Eukaryota; kingdom Metazoa; phylum Chordata; class Lepidosauria; order Squamata; family Viperidae; genus Daboia; species Daboia siamensis. The sequence goes on from JAKJMR010015856.1 coordinate 1,065, forward strand.
CTGTAATGTCCTCTTCTCTTAGTTCTCTTTCTTCTAATTCACCTTCGCTACCTAGATATTGCTGAAAAAACTCTTTTGCTTTGTTTATCATATCCAGCCTGTATCTTTTATCTTGCCAAGTCACCAAGATCCCTTCTGGCATCAGCCACCTAAAATTGATGCTTTGTCTTATTTGTTTTGATGTGATGTGTTGATAGGGCCTTCTTAGATCTCTTACCCTCCTGGGGACTTGTTTAAGAACTGTTAGTTGTTTTCCTCTGTATTCTATCGGGTCGTCTCTAGTTCTGTGCAAGATCTCGTCCCTGATTGACTTATTGACGAATCTAATATGCACTTCCTTAGGTAAGTTATTTCTTCTCACATAATTTGTGTGAATTCTATATATTTCGTCTATCACATTTGCCATCTCATCTTTCCTGATTCCTAAAGCTCTCTCTAACATGTCCATCATTTCTGGGAGGTCCTCCCCCTTCTCTTCTTTCACATTTTGAAAGCGTAAGTAGTGGTCTGCTTTCTCTGTCTCTGGCAAGATAACAGTTTTTTCTAATTCTTTGTTTGCTTGTGAGAGTTTTTCATTCATTTCATCTACTCTTCTTTCTTCCTTATTCATTCTATCTTCCATTTCTAATAGTTTCTGTTCATTTTTCAGTATTTGTTGTTGGAAGCATTCAAATTTCTCATCCATTGCTCCCATCTTCTCTTTAAGTTCTCCGGTATCATTCCTTATTTCTCCTATTTCTTTTTTCAAGTCTTCGTGGTTTCTCAACATAACCTCTTGCATAGATTGTAACATAGATTGTAGGTCTTTGAGTGAGCCTGCTCTCTCCCGTGGCATTATCTCTTCTATCGATCTTTGCCCTGCTTGCCCTTGGCCGCCTCCGCAGGTGCCGCTCTAGCACAGAGAGAGGGAGGCTGGTCCCCATTCAGCCCGCCAGCCCTGGGAAAGCCCCACGTGAGCACCTTGCCGGCTGCTGAACTGTGACTTTTGAGCAGGAGCGGCCTTGCCATGCTTGCCCTTGGCTGCCTCCGTGGGTGCTGCTCTAGCGCAGAGAGAGGGAGGCCGGTCCCCGTTCAGCCCGCCAGTCCCGGGAGAGTCCCGCATGAGCACCTCACCGGCTGCCGAACTCTAGCTTTTGAGCAGGAGCAGCTGTCAAGCCCCAGGCTCGACAATCAATGGGGGGGGGGAATCCGCACAGCAACCTGGCTACCTGGCCTGCCAGCTGCTCGTTGCTCCGCTGATCAGCTGGGAGGCTGAGACTCCAGATTCGATGACGCCAACCAGTGGAGAGCACCGCTGATCGGCTGGGACTCCAGATCTGATGCCGCCGGCCAGCTGGAAGTCCTGGCAGGTGGCCCCAATGCCGCCAAACAGCCGGAGCATCAGCAACCTTCTCTTGGGGCCGCCAGTCAGCTGGGAGCGCCACTGCTTTTGAGCAGGAGCAGCTGTCGAGCCCCAGGCTAGACAATCAACCGGGGGGGCGGGGTGGAATCTGCACAGCAACCTGGCTACCTCTTTCCCCCAGTATTTAAAAATATTTAAAATAAAATACAGGATGCGTTGTTTCCGATGTGAGCTTCTCAAAATCTCTTGCATCTTGCCAAAAGTATGCATAGCCCTCCATTCAGCTATTCGCGATCACGTTTGGGCCCCTAACCTCATAAAAGCTTTTAATGGTTTCACAAATCGGAGCAGCTGGCAGGCCAGGTAGCCAGGTTGCTGTGCAGATTTCCCCCCCCCCATTGATTGTCGAGTCTGGGGCTTGACAGCCGCTCCTGCTTGAAAGCACCAGCACGCCCAGCTGACTGGCGGCCCCGAGAGAAGGTTGCTGATGCTCCCGGCTGTTCAGCAGTGTCAGGGCCGCCCGCTGGGACTTCCAGCTGGCTGGCAGCGTCGGATCCGGAGTCCCAGCCTCCCAGCTGATCAGCGGTGCTCTGCGCTGGTCAGCGGCACCAAATCCGGAGTCTCAGCCTCCCAGCTGATTGGAGGAACAAAGAGCGGCTGGCAGGCCAGGTAGCCGGGTTGCTGTGCGGATATCCACCCACCCACCCGGTTGATTATCGAGCTGGGGCTTGACAGTGGCCTTGCCCTACTTGCCCTTGGCCAGCGCCAGAATAAGGAAGGAAAGAAGGGACAATGGGGAGGGAAGGAGGAAAAGACAAAGAGGGAGGGAGGGAAGGAAGAAGGGAAGGAAAGAAGGGACAATGGAAGAGAAGAAGGGAGAGAGAGGGAGAGAAATAGAGAGGGAGAGAGAGAGGGAAAGAGAAGGAGAAATAGAGAGAGGGAGAGAGAGGGAAAGAGAAAGAGAGGGAGAAATAGAGAGAGGGAGAGGGAGAGGAGAGAGAAAGGGAGGGAGAGAGAAAAAGAAATAGAGATGGAGAGAGAGAAATAGAGAGAGGGAGAGAAAGGGAGAGAGGGAGGGAGAAAGAAAGGGAGGGAGAGAGAAATAGAGAGAGGGAGAAAAAGAGGGAGAGAAGAGAGAGAAATAAAGAGGGAGGGAGAGAGAAAGAGAGAGGGAGAAAGAGAGAGGGAGGGAAAGGGAGGGAGAGAGATTAAATTAGTAACATGGTTGTTAAGTGAATCTGGTTTCCCCACTAACTTCTATTTTAGTAAATATGAAAATCATAAACACTGACAACATATGCCATATGAAGGGGTGGTCTACTAAAATCTCATCCTGATCCCTTCCTTCTCATAGGATCTGAAATGTCTATGAAGAATCAGCTCTGTGCCCTCTGTTCTTTCTATGCTTTAGTTACTTCCTTACACTTACCTTGTGAGAAGCAGAAAACACAAGTATGTTCCCACCTGTTCTGTTGTGAATGTTATGAAGTCATTTGACTATTCATAAAAATTGGAAAACCTCCTGTGTGACTGAAAGAATCAATAGGCACCAAGATATTTCCCAATTTGTGCTTGTATTGCACATGCACAAATTAGGTGGCCATATACTGTATATTCTTTAATAAACCAAAATAGGGGAAAGGTTGTTTCCTTTTTAGAGTAAATAGCAGCAGTCAGCATTAATACCTACATGCCCCAGTTGATCTTTTTGTTGCATTTCCTTGGAGCATTTGTACCAAACCTGAGAGATTCCTACTAAACATAATCATACTGTTTTTTCTCCAGTCCCTCTGCAGGAGAACTTTCATGTTGGTTTCTCCCACTGTCCTCAGCACTGTTATATGGTTACTACACACAAAGCCTCTTATCCATGGGAGGCAGCACCAGCTCTTCCTAATCTTGAAGTCAGATGTGCCTACCTTTGCTTTATGAACCTTAGCAACCTAAAGGCTACAGGCTCTCACAACTGACAATTTTGCTTTTTGAGGTATCTTGTTGAACTCTGTGATGAAATTCGGGGTGGTGAACTAGAACCCCTCAGTATGGTTAGAATTTTTTTCAACCAAATGTGATGAAATTTTCTCTATTCAAATGATGACTAGGCTGCAGGGAAGGAGTCTGAATCTGTAGAAGTGCTTTCAGAAACAGGATAAAGTTAATGATTCAACACAATTCCATTCTCCTTCCATCCTCTTATGTAAGTAGGACGCAGTACAGCTAACAATGGCTGTAGGTGATGACTAGTTTTATCTTTGGTCTCTACTCTCCATTTGTTTAATAACATTGGTAAGAATTTTGTCTCCCATAACTTAATGCACATTATGCACTAACATAATTCTGTCTCCTATAACTTAGTACACATTATGCACTAAGAAAGGTGCTTGGGCCAGTCTTAGCCACAGCCATGATGTGATTATAGCCGTGGTGGTGCAGTGGTTAGAATGTAGAACTGCAGGCTAATTCTGCTGACTGCCAGCAGTTCGATCCTGACTGGCTCAAGGTTGACTCAGCCTTCTAACCTTCCAAGTTCAGTAAAATGAGGATACAGATCACTGGACGCAATATGCTGATTCTGTAAACGGCTTAGAGAGGGCGGTAAAGCACTATGAAGCAGTATATAAGTCTAAGTGCTATTGCTATTATGTAGAATTCAGCAATTAATCTTGAGAGCCAGTTTGGCCTAGTAGTTAAGGCACCAGGCTAAAACCCAGGAAACAGTGAGTTCTAGTCCTGCCTTAGGCATGAAAGCCAGCTGAATGACCTTGGGCCAGTCACACTCTCAGCCCAACCCACCTCACAGGGTGGTTGTTGTGAGGAAAAGAGGAGGAAGTATTATGCAAGTTTGCCATCTTGAGTTATTTATCAAAATAATAAAAGCAGGATATAAATAAGGAAGCTGTGACAGAATTAGAGCTATTGAACCAAATTTTCGTTTTAAATACATTTCTACATAGGAACTAGCTCTCATGCATTCACCTATAAACAGAAGGCAGCTCTGTGTGTGAATCAGTGAGGGAGGGGGAAGAGAGTTGATGTTAACTGAAATTGGTACTGCCCCCTCATTTATAGCCAGCTGTTTATACACTATGCATTTGCTTCTGTCATTTTTTCATTAGGACATTCAAAGAGCCTTGATCATATACGACTATTTTTTTTTCTTTACTGTGTAATAAAAAGTATATTGAGTAGGGCCATTTCAGTCTACATACCTTAAAATGTTCTCATGAGTTTTGAGGGAGTTAAGCCAACCAAGCCAAGAGTCCAGATGTAGCACAGACTCTCATTTGCATCTAAGGACACTGAAGGGGATGGGAGGGGGGAGAGAGTCACCATAGTGAAGGGTAGGTAATTTTCCCCCCAAAGACTTTGATCATGACAAAGACACATCTATGTTGGCCTTAGCTGTTGGAGATCTGAAAGGGCAAAGTAATAAGAAAGTGGAATTTTGCAGACTGTGCTTTCTATACCTAGGAGGAACATAACTGGAAAGATTGGAGTGATATCTTCCACTCTCTTCCCAAATTTGTGACCTCCTGCTGGCTTCCCCATTGACTTTGCTTGTAGTAAGTTGGCAAAGGTCATCACAAATGGCAATCACATGACTGCAGAACACTGCGACATTGCAAGCAGGAGGACCAGTCATGAGTACCACTTATTCGGTGTCATTTTAAGTTTCAGTGGTCACTGAACAAGAGTTTTATAAACGAGGACCACCAAGTGAGGAAGACATTCTTTTCTTCTGCATACAGTACATATTTGCCTTTCTCTGTACAAAGAAAGAGTAAGTGACAATGCTCGTCACTGCATGGAGAAAGCAGTCCTGGGACAAGATTTTGGTCTAGTGGGGCTCAGGTCTTAAGTTTATATGTAACTAATTCCATACAAATTAGCTGAACATTCTAATGTAAATGCTAGGGCCAGGCACACTGTGAAAATATAGTACATAGCATGGGACTCTTTATCCATTTCCACCATGTCCACATATAAAGAGGAGTATGCAACAAATCAATCAGCAGTGTGCGGGTGACCCAGCCTGGCTTGATTCTGGCTCCCCCCCACCTTCACGGTTTTATTAGTCACATGGAGATAGATACAGGCATTCAAAACCCAGATAAACTAAGATGTGCTAGTTAACACCTACACAGCAGAGTAACATGAAGCCCAGGCCAGCATGTGAAGCTGGGACACCCCCAAACTAGCATGATCTGAACCATTCCTCTCCCTTTTCCAAAATGCATGGAGGAAAACATTCCAGAGTCCATCTCCCAAACACTTTCACCTGCTTGAGGCACCCTGTCCTGGGAATTGGAGAGATGGTGAGGGGAGGCAGAAAATGAAAGAAACAGTTTCTTTTCCTCTCCATCTTCATGTAGCTTTCCTTCTAGAGCTGAAAAGAGGCAGGTTTGCTGTCAAAATTACTTTCCCACAAATACACACAACTGTAACAATGGAATGATCCATAGCAAAGGAAAGGGGGAATTTACATCCCCATCCCTGGGGAAAACAAACAAGGTGAAGAAACACAAAACGACCACCTAGAAAAATTACACACCCCCCCCCTATAATCCTGTTCCTTCCCCACAGCCAGCCTCAAGGGGAGTCAAGGAAGCCGTCCCTTTCCTCAGCAGAAAGGAAAAAGTCCATGGTGGGAAAGTAAAGGTACATACTGTATACAAAACTAAAATGCCAGCCTAAATCATATAACATTAGTGGTGATAGGGGAATTAAGACCAGAGATTTCAGCCTCATTCCAAGTTGGGATGGACCAGCTTAGAGCATGGGAGAAAAGCTAGCTTTCTTCCAAAATTTGCCCTTTTGCCCAAGGGGATGATTGCTACTGGAAGAATGCCCTGCACCAACACCCATCATCCCTCCCCCTCCCCAGTTTGACTTTGTCCAAGAGTCCATATTTTTGCTCCCCCTTTGCTTATCCCCCTTGATGCTGGCCCAGGCTAGGCAATGAGAACACAGAAGTTATCACAACAACAGGCAAGGAGCAGTACAGTCTTTCTGGAGGCCCCTGGTTTGGAGAGAGTTGGGATGAGATGGACAGAGCCATCTAGTGTGCAGGAATGGCCTCCTTTTCCTCTGGTGTGGCAGATGCCTCAGAACTGCTGAGAAAGCAGCTCACAAAGGTGCTTTGAAACAGACTCCTTACTGGTACGGAGGGTCAGCCGGTACATCTGCAGGAAGGATGAAGGAAAGGTTAAAAGAGAAGAGCTTAAACATTATGTCCCTTCAGTTAACCATAGAAAGTTTGGGGCTTTGGTAAGCTTTCAGCTTTTCCCTTTCAATTTTAACTATATTTCCTGTCACTTTCTTAGAGCACCCAGAAGTCTCAGTTTTCCAATCTTTATGTTTTTACTTCAGTGCAAACATGTATGCCAGAATTCAATGCTTTCAGTCCCAAAGGTTTCAGGAGCCCTCACTTCCTCACCTGTGCCTGATCATTGGGTTCCAGTCGCAGCAAGCATCCAACCTGCAGTGCTTTTGTCTGGATGATCCCAGCTCCTACATAGTTATCAGGGTTTGGATCCACCTTCTCCAAGAGTGCACTGCCAAAACCTAACAGCTGTTGTGGGGAGAGACTGGAGCTTAATTAGACTTATACAACCACTGGAGAGGGTCTCAAATTATGCCCCTCTTAGAAAGCTAATAATGGGAGAAAGATATACCTGCAAAACTGTTTCAGAAGTCTGCATCACAGACTTTTATGCAATGGCTGCCTTTTTAAGCTTGATGTTATGCCATATTTCATAAGAAAAAAAAATCTGGTGTTCAATGAAGAAATCAACAGTCTTAAATATATTACACTGATATTCCCAAACTAGTGCTAAACAATTGAATTCCATAATTGCCCTGGACAATCACAAAATCCAAAGTTTTGATCTTCAGTCATCTGATCATATTCTAATCTGAAATTAAAATAATTTCACATTAATTAGCCTGAAATAAACAAAAGCTTTCAACTCTTTTTCATAGGCATTTTGAAACAGCTCACCTTTGCTTTTGTCACTTCTGAATCCATAGGGTGGTTTGCCTTGAAGATTTTCTGAGCTTCCTGTTGTGGCCTGCATACGAGTATCAGATAAGTGATTCAGGCCCTACCTTTCTGTTATTCATCTTCCTGTTACATGCTTTCTACACCTCAGCCATACATGGTGGTGGTGGTGGTACCATTCACTTAGTCATTGTGGCAATTTTAGAAGGCAAAGATAAAAGTACAAAAAAGAAAACTCTTTGCCAAAGACATGTGTATTCTTATTTACTGATCATTCTGCTGGACAGTTCTAAATATCCCCCCACCCCAGCTCCCCAAAACAAACCCACCTCATGTCTCCTTTCACAAATGCAGGAAGTCCTTACTTAATGACCGGTTGTTTGGTGAGAGTCCAGAAGTAGTCATTTTCTAAGTGGCCCCATTAAATACTAGTTGCTTGGAAAATGGTGGCTGCTTCTAGAATCGTACCACACGGCTACCCGACAAAGCTATCTGTTCTGCTTTCCTAATATAGACCATATTAGGAGACCCCACAGTGCTGCAGTCTTTCCAGTCCAGTGGGGGGAGGGGGAAGCCTACAGGGATTTGGTGGTGGTGGGGAGTCCCGCAGAGACCTTATTTGGGGGAAAAAACGCCTGTGGGAACCCAGTGGGGGGAGGGAAAGCAGGCCCAAGGGATGTGGGGGTCCCAAGGGTGGGTAGCAGAGCATGGGGTGTGTCTCAGGGAATGGGGGAGGCTTTGGAAGGCCCAGGGCAAGCAGGCCTGGGCCTGCGCTCGGTCTCCCAGGTCCTCACCCACCCCCAAGGCACCCACTTAACAACCTGCACATTTGTTTAATGGCCTTATCAGGAAGAGCAAGGGGTTGGTAAGCAAGTTCATCTCACTTAACAGCCATCACCACTTGCAACCATAATGGGAAGGCTCCATTACAGTCTTAAGTCAAGGACTACCTATATACAAATGATCACTTATGAGTCCTCATTTCCAAATAATACATATTGTCCAAACTTACAAGCTGAGTTGTTTCCAACGCTGGAAAAAGTCTTGCGACTGCATCTCTGTTGCCTGGAAAAACTTGTTGATGGTGATAGGCAATTTGAGAGTGAGATTCTGCAATGTCCCACCATAGCTATCAGAAATGAGAAGTGAGAACAGACAGATCCATGAGATGGCATTATTTAATAAGATTATTGACAACTTTAAAAGGGGGGGAAAGGCAAGAAGAATGAGGTTATTGTTAACTAATGGCCATGTCCATTTCCTAGGATCAGAGGCCCCTGACTACCAAGAGTGGAAGCAGGTTCGTGGGCTTGTTTCCTGTTGGGGGCTTCCTGGAATATTAACCAATCTGAGTATATTTTGTAAGAATTAGCAGAGGTATGGTGTAAGACAACAAAAAAATCATGGCTGATAGAATTTTACAAAACACAACTCATGGAAATGTGGGAGAACAGGGATGAAGCAAAGCAAATGCATGTCATGACAAAGATTAAGATGCAAAGAAGTGATTACAGGAAGTACGTCTTGTTCAATTTTGCCCATAATTCTGAAGGTTAAGAGTCCCAGCCTCTCCAACTTTTCAAACAGATTCTGACTCTTCAGTATACCCATCATCTGTGCAAGGACATAGGTGGCTATGTAGGCTCCAACTGTAGCCACTTTGAAATGCCTATTACTCAAATATAGAAACTCTTCCTTAGAGCTGACGGTTTGGCTGAGATGTCAAGCAATGATACCGGAATTTGATGTTGATGAGGGGGCTCTTGGTGAAATCACTCAGGCATTCAATGTTCAGGACCTGTTGAACCTGAGCCCCTCCCTCCACCAGTGGCTCCACTGCTTTTGTCTGAATGTTGAGCTGTGAGCTGGGCTAAGGAAAAGGTTACCACTGTTTCTCAGCAGTATACAAACAGAAAGCCTGAGGGCTTGAAAGCCACCCCAGTGAATCCTTCTTCCCACTAGTAGCACCATACATAAAAGGATATTGTTCTGCAGGTCACCAAGATAGCTGACTGTTGGGGAGAAACTCTGGAACTGGACAGATGTTTTGTTCCCATAGAAAAGGTACATGCGGCCTGGAAGGATGGAAATGTATTATGGGATAGCCTTGGCCCAAACTTTCTTGCATTATGTCAATGGTTTATTTAATCACAAGTGCCTGAATTCAGACAGTACACAAGTCTGCAGTTGGTATTGCAATGCGTATATCAATAAGCAAACCCCCAAAGTAAGTTAAAAAAATTAAATAAGACGGTATGATTTTAAGGGACTACTAACATTTCACCAAAAAATCTCATTATTCTGACATTTTAACCATTATTAAATCTCCATAGAAATGTAACCATTATTAAAGTTTATTACTTTGGTGCCATCAAAGATAGTCGATTGCTGTGCTCAATGATAAACTGTAATTTACCAATCAAAATGACTAGGTTAATTCAAGTAAATCACACAAACTATATTACAGTTTATCTAATTTGTGAATTCAGTCATATCTGGCTGGTGTTAAATGGAAAGAATACATCCTCCTACAACCCATCCAAACTAGGACTCTGCCATCTTCCCCACCCCCTCTCTTTGTGCTATATTGTCATTCCTATTTGTCAGTTCTTTCCCCCACTTACTCTCTCTCTTGCTAAAGATTATGAAATTTAGGCAGTTTTATTTTTTTTTCAACTGCAATCTACACAATTTCTGGGTCCACACAATATGCAGAACCAGTACAGTTAAAGACTATGGATACACACAATCCACTAAGCCACAAAAAGCTTAGAATGCTACTAGCCTTCATTCATTTTTGCTTCTTGTGCCTTTGTGGGTCTTATGAACCAGCCTGTTTGATTCCTGTTCAATATATTGTACAAATTGCCCCCAAAATGAGTTAATTCATTATTAACTGTAGGAGAACAGCAGGTACAGCTGGGGGACAGAATTAGAATCAGCCTAGAGTTGTTATGTTCCCACAAACAGTCTAAGTCCAACCCCTCTTGACTTCTGTTGACCCTTACCCTTAAGTGTGTTTATGCAGGTAATGGGTAGTCACAATGTTAATAGCCAGAAAGCTGCTTTGCAGTCAAAATATCACATGCAGAATAGAAAACCTTCCTGTCATTAATGGACTGTAAGTGAAATGTCTGATAAAGTATCACACAATAGTGTTGATTTAAAAAAACATTGTTTTTTGAAACAAGATAGGGTACCTTTGTAGAGGCTGTAGAAGGGCTGCAAAGACCAGGCCAGACCTAGCAATGGGCAAGGAGCCATAGTACCTTTTTATAATGGGAAAATATTTATTGATTTAAAAAATGTATATAGCTGGCTACTTGCTCACAGTGACTCTAGGCAGCTTACAAACAATAAAAACACAGTACAGAAAAAAATAAAAATAAAAAACAATAAATACTGGGGTGCTTAGAAGTATTGGGGGACTGACTCTCTCCAATTAATCTACCCATCCCATCAGGTCTGACAGAATGAGCGTGCTGTAGGTCCCATCAGCCAAGGAGCTTCATTTGGCAGGATCCAGAAAGAAAAACTTTTCTGCCATGGCACCCACCCACAGGAACATCATTTCACCCTGAGGTGAGATAGGCCCCAACCCTGCTCATCTTACGTAAGGCTCTCAAAACCTGGATGTATCATTGGGCTTGGGGATCCCATGGAAATGTTGTTGTTGTTAGCTGCGAAGTCGTGTCCGACCCATCGCGACCCTATGGACAACATTCCTCCAGGCCTTCCTGTCCTCTACCATCTTCTGGAGTCCATTTAAGCTCACGCCTACTGCTTCAGTGACTCCATCCAGACACCTCATTCTCTGTCGTTCTCTTCTTCTATTGCCCTCAATCTTTCCCAGCATTAGGCTCTTCTCCAGTGAGTCCTTCCTTCTCATTAGGTGGCCAAAGTATTTGAATTTTAGCTTCAAGATCTGGCCTTCTAAAGAGCAGTCAGGGTTGATCTCCTCTAGGACTGACCAGTTTGATCACCTTGCAGTCCAAGGGACTTGCAGGAGTCTTCTCCAGCACCACAGTTCAAAGGCCTCAATTCTTTGGCGGTCAGCCTTTTTTATGGTCCATGGAAATGTGGAGCCCATTAAATCAGACATGTCAAACTCGTGACGTCGCGCAACATATCGGAACTTTTCCCCATTGCTGGCAATGAGATGGGTGCAGTTTCTCCGTGACGCTCTGGCCCATGGGCCGGCAGTTTGACACCCCTGCATTAAACGGTTGCACTGTGTATAAGTTTAGGCTGCACTCTCCCTTGTCTTTTTATTATTGCAGCTTTTAACTGTAGTTTTTAATTGGTTTTAATGGTTGAACTTTGTGATGGTTAGTTTTAATTGTGTATGTCTCCCAGAGTCACATGAAATGGGCAGCCATATACATTAGATAGACAGACCTTACAGGACTATCCCAGAAGAGACAACTACAGCCAATACAGAAGATTTTCTTTTGTTGCATTTATATCCAAGAAACCCATATTAGATTCAGATAATGTAACATTCCAAAGTCAGCCATGAGCTTCATGGCTGAGTGAGGACTAGGAACTGGGTATCCCAAAACTGGTCAGCATCATTCTGGCTCCTCACAAAAATGTTATGGTGAGACCAGTACATATAACCCTACAACATTGATAGGATTAAGTGAAAGGTCTTTAAAATTTAAAATTGTAAGAGGAATTAGCTGCAAGAGGAAATATCTAGCTTAAAGGTAAAACAAACCAAACTGAAAAACAGGAAAGCCAAAGCTAAAAGAATTGGATAACTAGCTGAATTGAATAAAACGAAAGCCAAACTGAACTGAAAAACAAGAAACAATCTATTGCTCTAAGAAGCCATAAAATATCCCAGAACTCAAAAACAAGGTAATAGAGCATGCTCAAAAACCTATTGAATATTATTTGACACACCTTGCATATATTATCTCTTAATTTAAATGCACAGTATGATTTAATATGTAGCAGGAAATATGTAGAAGGCAGTCAGAAACAGTGTAACCTCATGATACCTCAGCCAATGGGGAACGAGGAGGGATGGGCAGCCGGTGCAAGGAATGTATAAAGATGTTGATTTGGAGAGAACTAAGTTTTGATAGCTTTTCTCCGTTTGTTGCAATAAACAAAACAAGGAGGTCTTAACTGTGTCTTGGCTGGTTATTGGTCAGGCAAGCTTGCCACTGGTTATGAAGGAAAGTAGCCAAGAGCACATAACATAAATATCATCCACCTAATCCAGGGGTCTTCAAACTTGGCTATTTATGACTTGTGGACTTCAACTCCCAGAATTCCTCAGCCAAGCACACTGGCTGAGGAATTCTGGGATTTGAAGTCCACAAGTCATAAAAAGGCCGAGTTTGAAGACCCCTGACCTAATCGTACAACATGTCTTCCAGTCTTCAACTCAAAAAAAAACCCTTTCTAGTCACAATGTATTCAGTTCTTTTTTTAAAAAAAAAAAGTTGTCCTCATGTAGGAACACAGTATGTAGCTGTTAAGAGTCTTGAACAAGCCCCAACTTGCCTGTTGTACTCAGCCTGCTAGAAATACTTACCTAAGTTCTGCCGGAATTCTGACTTCACCCCAATTTGCAGCAGCTGGTTCTCAAAGAGCACCCCATTATTCTTACACACAAACCTGCAGTAGTTCATGGAGGTTTGGTTAGAGGCAGGCAGACACTACCCATTATTTGTAAAGGTACATGTCATTTCAGCTGGGGATGCCAGCCACTTTCCTCACATTTACCAATTTTGATACATAGCCATTCATCCCTTCCTCTGACTATCTAAGATATCAAGACCAATCTGTTAATTCCTTCAGCTCATACATTAAGTTATCTACTATGCAGATATGGCCAATTTCTTCCCAACCATTCCATTGGGAGAGTACTTTCTAGAGGTGAAATTATACAACAGGGAATGATGTTGACTGAAGTTTCTAGGATCAGTATTTCAGGCCAGAGGAAGCCATCCCACAAAAATGTCAAATGGAAGTGGCACTTAGTCCAGTCCCCCACCCTAAATCCCAGCATCCAGGACATGCAGTCCTACCCCATGATCTTACTTGTGAAGCAGTTCATCAGCCTCAGCAATACACAAAGCAGAGTCCTCAGAGACAGAAGTAGTAGCCCCTGAGCTGTTGGTGGTGAAGTGTCATAGCAAAAGGGCCAGCAGTTGACAGAGACAAGGAAGAAAAAGAGCAGAAAAGATGAGTCACCTGGTACAGCACCATGTTAGTATCAGAAAGAGAAAAGGAGGAGGGAATCAAACCACATGAATCTATACATATAGAGAACATGCCACAGAGCAGGTACCAAGGCAAAAGTAGCACTGTGGACCATTCCTGAAAAATACCAGAAAGGAGTGGTTCCAAATCTTGGCTTTTCAGATACTGTTTGACTCCAACTTGCATCATCCCAGACCAGGTTTTCTGGAGATGATTGAAGCTGTAATCCAACGATATCTGAACTCCTGAGCTTGGAAACCCTGTAAAGTAGGTGTGTCAAACTGCCAGCCCACGGCCCACGGCCCGGATGAGTCATGGCAAAACCGCACCAACCCCATTGCTGGCAATGGAAAAAAAGTCACAGTATGTCACATGTCATGTGACATTGCAATTTGACACCCCTGCTGTAAAGGATGAAAGCCAAACTACTTTTTATATGTGATGTTTTTATATTTTCACTAACTTAAGTATACACATTCATATTCCTCACATTTAAAAGCCAATGAGAGAAAAAACAGTCTAACATTCATGGAACCCAAGATCTTTTCAAGGCCAACATTCTGTAATTCCGAACTGACCTAATAAAGGTATTGCTTCAAACAGATCCTCATCTAGAAAACCTGTCCATGCACAATCTGGATTTCCTGACTTCTTAAAATATCACAATTTATTCTTAACCCTAAGAATTCCAATCCCTTGAAAGGGGAGTCCTATATTTCAAGTCCATACCCGGCCCCTACTTCACACTGAGGCAGTTTGTCGAGCCCCGTGGGCCTGACACACAGCGGGGGAGGGGGGAAGAGTCCAGTGCCGGCTCTCCATTTCCCTCCTGAGCTCCGTACTGGCTGAAGCTGTCACTGGGAGGCAGGCGGCGTTCCGGAAGTCCTCCACAGAGGCCGGGGCCGGTTCTGCGCTCGCTGCACCCCCCACCTCCGCGTCTCTTTGGCTGCTAGAACCGTCGCTGGGAGGCCAGCGGACCATCGGGAGCCCTCCGGGGAGACCAGGCCCGGTTCCGACCTCGCAGCCTCCCTTCTGTTCTTCTCGTCAGCTGCTGCAGCCGCTGGGAGGCCGTCGGGCCATTGTGAACCTTCCGTGAAGACCGGTTCCGGTTCCACTCTCATAGCAGCTGGGAGGCCGGAGGAACGTTGGGGACTGAACTACGGGAGCCGAGGATGCTCTGGACATGCCGCCTTTCCCCTCCTCCCCCTCCGTGCTCACCGCCGTGGCGTCCTCAGGGGTGCAGGCATGGGCCTCCTAGCTGCGACTGTGGGGAGGGGAATCCCTGCGCAGGATGGCGAGACGTTGCTGCCAGACCTACATGCCTGTTCCGGAGGGGACGGAAGGACTGACCTGCCACCTAAATGGTCCCACAGACGGATGTTGGCTTATTGATTGGGGGTGGGGCTACAGCTATGTAAAGAGCTGGGAGCAGTCCACTCCCAGCGCTGACTTTTTCTTTGCATGAAATAAAGCATCTGTTACTCGTTCCTGTTTGCTGGTAGCTGTTTCCACCCAAGGAGGACGTTTGTGACACAGTTAATGGTTCTGTTGTGATTCGGGGTCAGCCTGTGGGTTCAGCATTTGGGTCGGACGACTCAGAGGAGGAGGGGGGTGATGGAGAGGTTGCTGAGGGGGTTGGAGAGCTTGCTGATGAGAGCCCTCAGCCAGGCCCCTCCCACCTGGTCATGACGCAGACCCAGCTGTGTGAGCCTGACAGCGTGGATGAAGATGACCCACAGCTGGCCCTGTTCAAGGACGCCCGACGCAGGAGGCAGTCAATCAGGAGTAAACAGAGGAAGGCAATGGAGCACCTTGGAAGGAGGCAGAGAGAAGCCACGCCCTGAACTGTATAAAAGGGGAATGCGTGGGAGGGCTGGTTTGCTGAAGGCAACCGCTTGAATAGCTCCTGTTTCATGGTTCGTGTCTTGTTCTGTTTGCTTTTGTATCCATAAATTTGGCAGGCTTAGTTCCAGCCTCTTGCCTTCTTGTAAAAGGGGTTGTCCCTGCTTTTTCTGCAGGGCCGGTAGCAGGCTGGTACAGAACAGGTTCTCTCATGTGCTCTCAAAGAAGTATGACTTTCTACGGTAGTTTTGATTTCTGGATCCTGAAGTTCTTGATCATATGAAGCACAGGAGTTTGAGACAGTTAGGGATCAGGATTAGATCAACTGGTGGCCCTAGCTTGCAAACTTTACAGGCTACAGCATCTTTCTGATAGGTAAGGTTTGTTCTTAACAGTGTGGTGGGGGGCAGGCAAGGACTTAGTGGATGGGTGGGTCTCACATAAAATACTGTAGCTAGATGTCTGAAATGCTTCATGAAAATGGATTCTGATGCAGGATTTGGAAAAAAAGCAAGCAAGGGATCAGGTATTCTGGGAGGCAGTTCTAAGCATATGGGTGAGCAGTGATACTGAATGGAGCAGAAATGGGACAAAGTTACAGAGGGCACAATTACAGGTAGTCTTCGACTTACATCCATAATTGAGCCCCAAATTTCTGTTGCTAAGTGAGACATTTGTTAAATGAGTTTTGCCCCATTTTACGATCTTTCTTGCCACAGTTGTTAAGTGAATCACTGCAGTTGTTAAGTTAGTAACACAGTTGTTAAGTGCATCTGGATTCCCCATTGATTTTGCTTATCAGAAGGTTTCAAAGGGGGATCACATGATCCTAGAACACTTGCAACCATCATAAATACATGCCAGTTGCCAAGCGGCTGAATTTTGATCACATGACCATGGGGATGCTGCAATGGGTGTAAATGTGAAAAAGGTCATAAGTCTCTTTTTTCAGTGCCGTTGTAACTTCAAACAGTCACTAAATGAACTGTTGTAAGTTGAAGACTACCTATACAAGCTCTTTTATGGTCTCTCTACACATTAATGTAATCAAATGAAAATGGTGGTTGGAAGGTTGTAATCAGCAAAGAGAGAGAGAGAGAGTGGGGAGGGGGAGAGAGAGAGAGAGATTCAACCCCTTACTCTGCAGGCAGGCCAGCCTCCACCAATAGGGATGCAGGATTCTCAGGAGTTGCTTCCAAGTCACTGTTTCATCCAAGATAAGTGTGGAAGAGAAAGAGGAAACCATTCCAAAAAGGCAGCAGACAGACAAAGAGAGAAAAAGAGACTCTCATACAAGACAGAGAGCAAGGCAAGGCTATGAGGACTGGCAAGTGCCACTTGCCCATCTAGAGAAAGGAAGCCCAAAGCACTCAAGCCACTTGGAAATGAACACCTGCAGATCAATCTTGCCTATCCTATTCAAAGATGTATCTAGAACATTCCCATCTTCTCATAACAAACACAGGCAGTTATTTGTCCACCTACTTGTTCCTCTTACTCTTGGATGAGGATCTCAGGTAGCAAGAAGTCCTCTCATCACCTGCTACCCAGATTAGGTAACAGATGATGATTTACTCTTTGAGCTGGAACTTTCTCCATGCAAGGAAGGCACTCAACCACTGTGACTCATTCCTCATGAACTTCCATGCCGGGCATAGATCAAACTCTGCATTCTTGATAGAGCAAATCACTCTTGTGTCCTATATGATGAGCTCCCAGCAGTTGTCCAGAAAAGACTGGCACTCCCTTGACAACAAGATATGCTTAGATTGATCCAATGGATCAATCCCTGTTCAGTTTCTTAGGAAGGCTGGGGCAGAGACATCCTGGACCCGAGTCACGATCTCACCTTAGGAAATTCTCTTCTGCACTGGAAGCCAAGCCAGCTGCAGTAGAGGGGCTGTCAGAGAAAACATCCACCAGAAGGTTGCTGGTGCTGGTAAGGACACCAGATGGAGTCACTGGTGTGGCTCGGAGGCATAACAAGTCAGCAGATGGTGACGGTGTTGACTGCAAGAGAAAGAAAACAGTAAGGGACAGAGAAAAATCCTTTTTGTGAGCCTAACTTAGAAACTGAACTCTGTCTGTAGTTTAGTAACAGGAATAAAGGCCAGGTCTGGGGTTCTTTACTCCTGTACTAGTACATGTCTAGATAAAATATTTGCAGTTAAAATACTCCTGGAAGTTGAGCTTCATGTACATCAGTTTCATTACAGTTCTTTACTAAGGGATGGGATGAGCCTGTTAAATTGTTATACAAAGTCTGCAAAAGACTAAAGGCTTAGTTGGCATGAAAGGCAAGTGAAAGCAATAAAAGTGCAAACTAGAGTTGAAATTAAGGAAGTCTCAGCTCACACAGTATCTACCTGCTGTCTGTCCTCTGAGATTGAATTTAGCTTTTGGCAAAGACCAGGACCACGAGTAGAGAAGAATGCTGATATTGGTGACACACTGAATTACATACAGTATGGCAATCAAAGGACATCTACTAAAATTTTGTGACAACAGAAATTTTGGTGTAATTGAAGGAAATAAGCAGAGCATGAGAAATCCTGCTTTATATCCAACAGGGATAAGAGATCAGAAGTTATAATTCTTACTTCCTGTGCTTTGTATTTTTGTCTTCCCCTTCCCACAGACTTCCCACACAGTATCCTCTTTCTAGGGAACATTTCAAGCCCCCTCCTCATTTCTAGCCTTGTCCTTCTCCCCTACACTCACAGCAGTGCTGGCTGAGGGCTCCATGCCTCCATTGATTTCAGAGTTTGGATCCTTCTTGCCATCATCTAACTCGCTGCCAGCCCTGGGACCCTTTTTTTTCTTGAGTTTTGCCAAGATGGAGGATTCACGTTCAGGAAATGGTGGCATCTCCTCCAGTACTGTAGCCTAAAGCAGTAAGGATGAAAATTGGAAACAAATACCAACATGCCCTGCTAGTCAACTTTGTTTTTCTGGGAAACAACTGGAACTCTGAGTTCTGCAAAGTAAAAAATCCTAAAGACAATGTGACCACAAGTAGACTATCTGCTTTATTATACTGGCCCTGTGCAGCCATCCACTTTCTCTATGATGTTTGCTCTGCAATGGACACAGTCACCTACCTGGAACTTCTTTAATGCAGAATAGATGACTTGAAAGCTATAGGAGGTTCCCCATATCAGTTTTAGATACCCCACTCCCTTCCCAGCAGTGTGATTTTGCACTTTTTTAAGCTCCCAAACTTTGCAAATAGGTGCATTATGCTTCTCTGGGATGATGTATATCGCTTCTAAGCAACACATTTCATCCCTAACTCTGCTCCTTAAAGGAAACAAATGGGGGAGAACATTTAGTTTAACTTCATTTGAAGACATCACTGTAGTGCACTCCTCAAAGGCCGGTATACAATTGAAGTTCCACTTTAGCCCACTCCATTTTTAGATAAAAGGGTAAAAATAAAATAAAAAATGCCAAACTGATTCATTCCATCAAAAGAGAAGTTTCCTGGTTTCTGTTTTCCAATGCTCCCTGAATCAACTTTTCCCAGATCATGGCTAAAACTCTTCAGAAGGAAAAACAAAGAATCTCTTTTCCCTGAGAGATGAGACTACCAGTACACACACCCCCGCCGCCCAAGTTCCTCCCTCACCAGGACATCGGTACTAGCAATAGAGCTGAGCTTGAGGTATTCAATGGCACGTTGCTGCAGTTCCACATCAGCATTGCGAATCTGGCTGTCCGAGCACAGCACTTCCTGGATGGTGCCCTTTGTTTCAGGGAAGAGATTTATGAATTTGATGTAGGTGGAGAGAAGTAGGGCCCGAGTAGAAACACTGCAGAGGTGAAATTTGGAGTGGAGGAGGTTGAATTGAACTAGAGGACTGGTGGAGAAAAGAGAACAGGAGACAATATGAGTCAGAGCCCCTGAGATCTGCAGGTGAGGAAATGTAAATAAGGCATTCTCATAGGCTTTGCTCACATCAAGGAACAATGAGACAAGTCTCCCCAATTTAAGTGCCTCATAATAAGTAAAATAAGAGAATGATGTACAGTAGCTCTCCGGATAAGCTGGGGCTACAACTTTTAGAATTATATTTACTCAGGCTGGTTGGGATTTCTGGATGGTAAAGTCCCAATATAATCCCAGTGTCTATTTTCTTTCCTCATAGGAGCTGAGCCCCAACACCACTCTATCTCATTCTACCCCACTCCATCCCCCAGGTCAATTCATTTCCTTTCATATTATCTACCTGGAACGGGGATCCCCAGCAATGAGGTTCCCAAATTCCCCAAGGATATAGCCTCCAACTTTCACCATGTTCTCATGACAAGCAGGAGCCTGGAGAGCCTGGGGGAAAAAAAAGCAAATACAATGCATGGTGGGCAATTAGGTAGATGCAACTTGAGAAGAAGCTCCTATTTTAGTTTAGTATAACATCACTGCTTTTAAAAGAAGGACAGGTAGGATGTTCTTTAAGCCTTTTCCAAGGCTTAAGGAACATCCAGTA
Source organism: Daboia siamensis (assembly GCA_024449315.1). Classification (NCBI taxonomy): domain Eukaryota; kingdom Metazoa; phylum Chordata; class Lepidosauria; order Squamata; family Viperidae; genus Daboia; species Daboia siamensis. Next base: position 20,956 of record JAKJMR010015856.1, read on the forward strand.
CTTTCAGACTCTTTTAAACTGACTCAGACATCCCAGAATCTGATACATTCAGCATCAAACATACTGCAGAACTATATGTGAATGGAGCTGCTGACCTCCTGCTGACCACATCAATAGTCATACCCTTCAAGTTTATAATATTGCCCTCACAATCAGCCATAACCTACTCCAGAATACTTCATTTCATTCCCCTGCATCAATAAACATTTAGCATTTTGTGGACACTAAAGATGCTCAGTCCTTATTAAGCTGTAATCCCTTTTTAGTGTTCCCTGTTATTTATTTCTTATCTATGGCTGCATATTTTTGAACAAGGAAATAAGAATGGACAATCCATCTAGTTCTCATAGCCAGAGTCACATACTCATAAAAGGACAGAAAAGAAAACCTTCTCTTCAGAGCTCTAGAGAGGTAAGAAGGGACAGTCAGTGTCCCAAGTCAAGGCTGCCCACCTCAAAGACTGTCTTGGCTGCATAACCTTGCACATCATCCCGGTTAATGACAATCTGAATGACACGGTACCACACCTCCTCACTCACATAGTCACCAGCAATGCGGATCAGATTGAGGATGGTATCCACATACCAACTATAGTCTACTGCGTATTTCTCAGCTAAGATGGCTACCTTCAGCACCTGAGAGAAGAAAAAGAAAATGTTACTGACAACTCCCAACTGGTATGCCCTCTCCAGACCAGTTTTCATGTTAAGGCAGGCATTCATTTTGTTTCACTGCAATCTACTGAGATGACAAGACCGAAGGTCTGGCTTCCAGTTCCTCTTCCCATTGAGTTGGGAACCCCTACTCACAATCTCTTCACGGATTGAGTAATCTGCTGTTTCCAGATAGCTAAGCATTTCCGAGACTATTTGCTTGGCATTTGTACGGTCACACATGGCATAGAGGAGGTCAGCAGCTCGCTGGCGCACGCTCACATCCCGTTCCGTCTGTGAAAGGAGATGGGAGTTAAGCAATGAGCAGTCCTTTTACCTTCAACATTAAGTCTCAATTCCAGCTCCAATTTGGCTTAAGCAGATACAAATCACAAAACACATCTCCTGAGACCAAGAATGTAAAAGATTATATGTACAAGGAAGAATTAAGAGGATGTCAGATTTAAAAGATGCTCCAGTCCTTTCAATAGGATTTTCTTTCTTCTTTTTTCCAAACTTTACCTCAGTTTTGTGGTCCATTTTGTGGATCATTAAAATCATAAGAATTTCCAAAAGACATTAAAAGGAACAGAGGTTACGGCAATGCAGTCATCATAAAATATGGTTCCTAAAATCTAGACTCTGTAAATTCTGTACATGAAACAGTAAGACTCAAGTAGCAGTTGTAGGACTCAACCAGTGGCATTCACTATAGACTTAGCTTGTTTTGTTTCTTTTACAAATCAAAGGACTAAAATCAAAGGACTATTTATAATCAATAAAGCTCTACATGTCTTGGCAGCTAGGTACTTGCAGGACTGCTTCTCTAATGGGAATCAAGACTTCTGATACATATTTTTTATACTAATGGCTCCAGAGCAGGGGTCTTCAAACTTGGCCCTTTTATGACTCATGGACTTCAACTCCCAGAATTCCTCAGCCAGGCACGCTGGCTACTAAATATGGCACAGTGCCATGGTGCCTCTGGGAACCCACGATTTCTTTAATTTCAAAGTGTTGTTCTTCTTCAACCATAATAGGTTGTGGTGTGGGAGGTGCTTTTGGCCTTAAGGGCGACATCGCCTGTGGTTTCAGCAGGCTGCAATGGAACACAGGGTGGATTTGTCTTAAGGGTTTTGGGAGTTCCAACTCCACCGTGACTGGATTTATGATGCGTTTGATGGGAAAGGGTCCTACAAACTTGGGCCCTAGTTTCTTTGATGGTTGTAGTAACTGCAAAAACCTAGTGGACAGGTAAACTCTGTCCCCAACACGGAAGGGTTTGGGTTCTATTTTTTTCTTATCTTCTTGAGCTTTGTAGGTGTCTCTGGCTCCATCCAGAGCTTTTCTGACTATTGGCCAAATGTTTTGTAATTGATTCATCCACCCCTTAAGGGAGGAGATGGTGAGTTCATTGTTGGGCAACTCTGGCATTGGTTTGAACAACTGTCCAGTGGCTACTTGGAAAGGGGTACCCCGTGCTGGAGTGAACAGCATTTTATATGCTACTTCAGCAAAAGGCCAATTATCAGTCCAATTATCTTATTGATAATAAAGCATCTAAAGTATTGTTCTAGAACTGAGTTTGTTCGTTCTGTCCCCCCATTCATTGTGACCACTGGGGCTGCTAATTGTTGGGTTGGTAGCAGAGGTTTGATTACCTCTGCTTTGGTACTGTTATATTGTGGCATGCTAGACAGAGCGTCAGCTAGGAATCCCCCCCCCGGCAAGTAGTGGAGAGTAAAATTGAAATGGTGGAAGTGCTGAGCCCATCATGCTTGTTTGGAGGACAGCTTCCTAGGCGTTTTCAGGGCTTCTAAATTTTTATGATCAGTCCCATACTTGGAAAGGGGTTTTGCTCCCTTCCAGGAAATGTGTCCAGGTGAGGAGAGCCTATCGTACTGCATACACTTCCTTCTCCCAAACTGCCTAGCATTGCTCGGTCTCTTGACAATTTTTGGGAGGTGTAGGCACAGGGTCAGTCAGTCCTAGAGGAGATCAACCCTGACTGCTCTTTAGAAGGCCAGATCCTGAAGCTAAAATTCAAATACTTTGGCCACCTAATGAGAAGGAAGGACTCACTGGAGAAGAGCCTAATGCTGGGAAAGGTTGAGGGCAAGAGAAGAAGGGGATGACAGAGAATGGAGTCACTGAAGCAGTAGGCATGAGCCTAAATGGACTCCAGAAGATGGTAGAGGACAGGAAGGCCTGGAAGAATGTTGTCCATGGGGTTGCGATGGGTCGGACATGACTTCGCAACTAACAACAAGGCACAGGGTTGTAATTGTCCCTGTTCATTCTTTTGGAGCAAGACTGTTCCCACGGCCACATCACTGGCATCGGCTTGGATTATAAATGCCCCCTCTGGGTCCAGGTTTTAAAACTGGCTCTGCTGAAAAAAGTCTCTTTATTTTTTCAAAAGCTGCTTGGTTTTAAGGGGTGGCTAGGTTTTGGCTTATCCACCCTCTTGGTTTTTAACAGGGTTGTGATAGGTAAGGAAATCTGGGCAAATGAGGGGATGAACTGTCGATAAAGTTTGCAACCCCCCAAAGCTTTGTATCTGCTTCCTGATGCAGAGGGCCGCCCATTCCAGGATGGCACATACATTTTCCGGGTCCATCTCCACCCCATCATGCAAGATTTGGTAGCCCAGATAATCAATTTTCTCCTTGTGGAATTCACATTTCAACAGCTTTGCGTAACCACTCAGAGTTTATTGAGGACGGCTCTGACTAATCTCACATGTTCCGCTTTTGTTTCAGTGTAAATTAAGATATTGTCCAGGTACACCAAAACTCCCTTATACAGATGCTCATGGAGCACCTCATTGATTAGTTGCATGAACACTGCTGGGGCCCCTTGCAAACCAAAGGGGAGCACTTTAAATTGGAAATAGCCAAGGGGGCAGTTAAAAGCAGCTTCCCACTCGTCCCCTTCCTTGATTCTCACTCTATAGTACGCCTCTCGCAGGTCTAATTTGGAAAAGATTTTTCATTTCGATAGGTGGGCCAGAATGTCCTTTATGAGGGGCAGGGGGTATACATTTTCTATGCACACCACGTTCAAGCCTCTATAGTTCACGCAGAGACAAAGAGACCCTTCTTCTCCCTGAACAGCACGGGTGCGGCCACGCGGGGTCTGGCTGGTTGTATGAACCCCCAGGCTAGGTTTTTATTGATGAACTGATGCAATTCACTTAATTCATTGGGGGTCATCGAGTATAGTTTTGGCTTTCGTAGCCTCGCCTCCGGGATGATCTCGATGGCATAGTCCGTGGGTCTGTGAGGTGGCAGTTCATCTGAACTCCTTTCACTGAAAACCTCAGCCAGATCCCAATACTCTTTAGGTATGGCCTGCCTGATGTCACTGCTTAGAGTGGCTGCTATTTCCCAGGGCCGTTCTTTTCCTGGTTGGCATCATCCACCCAGTAGGGGTTACTTCCCTTCAGGAAATTTCAACCTCCCCATCCTCCAGTCTATTAGTGGGTTCCATTTTTTCATCCATGTTAACTCCAGGATGAGGGGCCATTCAATTCTGGGGGTCACGATAAAAATTAGAGTCTCGGAGTGGTCCCCCATGTTTATCCCCAAGGGTTCGGCAGCTAACATGGCCGGAACACCCCTTCCAATGGACCCATCAAGTTGACAGAATGAAATGAGGTGTTTTAGCCTTCTCAGCTGGACTCCTAGCTTCCCAACCCAGGCTGGGCTGACCAGGCACCTGGTGCATCCCGAGTCCAAAAGGGCAGTCAGGGTTACTTTTCCTTCCCTGACTGGGATTAACAGTTCTATGGGTTTGGTCATTGGCGTGATTGGCCCACTTACCAACAGGTCATCATCATACTCGCTTTCTGGTGCCCCCGGTTTGTTCCACCCCTTGGTTTTGGGGTTGGACAGAACTCCATGACCTCCATGCTTCCCAGGGCCATGTCTTTCTGGTGCTGGCTTGGCTTGGTTGATTTTCCTCCAGACTGCCACTTGCTTCTCTTGGCTGGAGTCTTGCTGCAGCACTCCATGGTGTGATTGCCTTCTTTGCCACATTTAAAGCAGGTGGTTGAGCGTGGTGGCACAGCCGAGGCTTTAGCAGCTTCCCCTTTCTTTTCCAGTGGGGAATGTTTCCACACATTCCTGTAGTGGTATGGGTTGCGGTTCTGGTCAATTTCCACCTCTTTGGCCAGAAGGCACCAGTCATGAAGTTGTACTGGGGTACCCCTAGCCACACATGCATTGTACAGGTCGTCATTTAGGCCGTCTTGGAAGCAGCTGATTAGGATGTCTTCAGGACAAAAGAGATGGAATGCTAGGTCTCGGAATTCTTCCGTGTACTCTGCCACTGGTCAACACCTCTGCCTCATGGTCTTTATGCAGTCCCATGCCTTCCAGTTGGCCAGGTGGTCTTCAAACATCCGTCATCATGAAACGGTTGAAATTTCGGAGCTCTGGCACATTGCAGTTGTGCAGGGTAACCATCCATCAAGCTATGGCCCTGTCTAGGGCCAGGGTGATGACCCTGACTCTAGCTTCCTCGCTAAGGAGGTTTCTCTCATAAACTTGCATGTAGATAAAGACCTGAGCCAGGAAGAAGCCCAGTTGTTGGGGGTTCCCATCAAATCTCACCCCCAAAGGAACCAGGTTTGGCTTCTCCGGTGGGGCTCTCTCCCTCTGGGGATTGGGGGGACATTCCCCCAGGAGCCGCTGGCTGCTGGGGCGGCCGCTGCCATCGCTGTGGAATTGGTTGCCCCTACCATGTGTTCAGTTGCTCCCATCTCACCTCCACCGCACTCAATTTCTTCCAGCTTCTCTCTCTTTTTACTCCTGCGCCATCCAGACTTCGTCTTTAAGTTCTGAAAAGCCTCCCCCATGGATTGCATGGCTTGCTTCAGAATTTGGTTGGTCGATTCCTTTTCTTCTTCAGATACCTCCTCCTCATTGGAGAGCAGTTCTATCTCCCATTTCCAGCCTTTTTTCCAGCTGCCCCAGGTGAAAGTTACTCGTTGGGCTCTTCCTTCCCACTCCTCTTTCTTCCTGACTCCGACCGACCATCTCGATTTCGTGAAGGTCTCTGCTGTGATCAATTCCTCCATCCATCCAGAATAGCTTTCTTCTCAATGGGGTTTCACAGCAGACTCTTCCGCACATTCAGTCTCGTCAACTCTACAATGAGCATGGCTGCAGCCATTTTTTCTTCTCATTCTAGGTTGCCACATAGAACGGAGGGAGGGGGGTTGCCCAGGTGCTTTGTTAGTCAAAATAATCTTCTGTCTTGTGGGAACCAAGGTCAACTGGGCGTTGCATAAAAAAGCCCGCCAAACGAGTATATTGGGGAACGTAGTTGCTTGCATAGTTTTGTGAGTGGGACATTAAACTTTGTAATTGGGCAACTGTTACTTGTCTATTCAGACTTGGTTTCACTTTTGACCACACCGATACTTTATAACTAATAAACATGTTCTTTGAGGAATTTTCAAGCCTCGGAGTTCTGCTTTATTTGTCTCTGTCGGAACCATGACATTAAACCAAGTCTCCTAAAAATTTCGTTTTTTCTTTCGTGATGCTGGGCCCCGACCGCCTTCCCATCCTTTGAGAGAGAAGTGAAGACTCAGCAAAGATTTGAAGATGGAGGAAAAGAATGGAGCTGTTGCTGGCTGCAACGGAACTCTGGCTGTTGAAGTGCAAGCAGCCACTCCAGCCACCGAGGAGGCGTCACTGGCAGGGGTTCGGCCAAAGTCCCAGTTGATCCAACCTGGGAAGCTGGTACTGCAGGGGGAACTACAATCCTGGCAGACCTCTATCAAGCCGAAGCTGCCCCTCAGCACAGGAGCACTCCTGTAGCCGCTGAAGAGGAACTCTTGTTGCTCCCGTCTCAGTGGTTTTCATCTGCGGTATACCAGAAGGGAAAGGGATCAATCGGAGGGGACGACTCCGGAGACTGGAAGTTCTGTCTGCAGTCCACAGCCCCTCACTCGAGCAGCTAAAGAAGTTCAGCAGATTGGAGGTAAAAGAGACAGTTCCCGTCGCCCAGGATGTGTGCGCCATGAGGGGAAATGCCAAGGGCTACCCATCTCTTCCCTCCCCCTCGCCAGAGACCCAGACTGACTGCGGGAGCCCGTGCTACCTTACCTAGCCAGCTGTGATGTTGAGCCCTGTATCCCAGCCAAGCCCACTGCCACAGCCTCAGGCTACCAGTCCAGGAGACCAGCCATGGGAAGTCCAAAGAGTGGTTCGGCCACGTCCCCAGGACCAACAGGTAACCCAGCAGCAGGGGCAGGTGGGCCCCGCCAAGGTTTGAGCTGCCTCCCATTAAGCCCACCTTTGATGGGGATCCCGAGAAGCTATCCTTCTTCCTAAACCAGGTGTGGGCTCATCTAGATTGCTATGCTTATGCCTACCTGGATGATGCTCAGATGGTGAATACTGTGGTGGCCAATTTGGAGGGGGAAGTGGCCAACTGGGTGACCAACCTCCATGATGAAGGGGCTCCTGAACTGCAGAATGCTAACCTATTCATGGAGCAACTGAAAGGCAGTTTTGAAGATGAATCCCAGACCCCGTTAGCCGAGAAGGAGATCCATCACCTGAAGCAAAGAGGCCACCCCGCTAAGGAATACATTTGTGAATTTAGAAGAGTTGCTGGTCGGCTGGGGCGGTGGCTGGAACGATCATTGATCAACTACTTCAAGCAGGGGCTAGGCCGTGACTTACTCCAAGTCTGCATCTATCGGGGCTTTCCCAACCAATTGCGTGAGTGGTACAGCATGGCAGTGATTCTGGACATCGAATTGGACTGCCCCAAAAAGCCAGGCACAGCTGAACCTAAGCTGCCACGCGTCCAGGAGAAATGCCTTTTTGGCAGACGTTCTCAGGTCACTATGACCAACAGCATCCCCCAAGCACCAGCCAGGGCTCCTATTAAGTGCTACCGATGTGTTCAAATGGGTCACCATGCTGTAGAGTGCCCGGCTCCCAAACCCTAACCCAGAAGCACGCCAATTGCCACCACAAAGCCACGAAAAGCTCCCAGAGGAGGAAGAGAGAAGACAAATTGGGCACATCCAGACCCAGTCGTCAAGGCCTCCCCCCCCATTGAGCTTGAGGCGAAAGCCTGGACCAAGCCACTTCAGATGCCAGCACCCTATGACAGTGATGAGGAAGGCAAGGAGAAGCCAATGGTAAGTCAACCCATTCCACCTTTTGCCATCCCCACCAAGATAATAGTACCCAAAACCAGGGCCCAAATGGACTTAAACATGTTAACAGACTCAGGTTGCACCAGATGCCTAATTAATCTCCCCACAGTGCTCAAGCTGGGGATTCGGGCAAGGCTGTTACCCCTAGCCATGAGATTTGAACAAGCTGACGGATCCCTTATCGGTGGTGCACCTGCCATGCACCTGACAGAACCAGTATGATTGGAAATGGGTCGGCACTGGGAAATCATCTGTTTTGTGGTGGTCCCAAAAATGACTGAGGCTGTTTATTCTGGGTCTGACCTGGCTCGACAAGTAGTGCCCAAACATCTGGTGGGGGAATGGAGTTAGAAATTTAATGGAGTGAGGGATAGGCCCCTTCCCCCTGCCACCACCAGTGATACAAAGGACTATACCATAAATGAGGCTCAGGAGGAGCACCCTGAGACACTAAAGGCTGTTATAGAAAAGCTGCCAGGAATCCAGCTTGTCCCAACTGAATACCGTGATTTAGCGGAGGTATTTAGTGAGAAAGAGTGCGATGTCCTCTCCCCCAACCAGGCTACGGACTGTGCCATCAAAATCTTACCCGGGGCCAAGCTCCCAAAGCCAAAAATGTACTAAATGACACCCAGAGAGATGAAGGAGTTAAAAGAGTACATTGATAAGAACCTGGGTTGGGGTTTTATCCAACCAGCAAAATCATGTGTAGCAGCTCCTGTATTGTTCAAAGAAAAGAAAGATGGGTCGCTGAGATTATGTGTAGATTTTAAAAGATTGAACGCTGTCAGCATAGAGAACATGTACCTCCTTCCCTTAATGAAGGACATGTTAGCCCACCTGGCAAAGGGGAAATTTTTTACAAAGTTGCATTTAAGAGAGGCTTATTACTGAGTCCAATTAGGGAGGGGAGCGAATGGAAAACTGCCTTCAATTGCACCCTGAGAAGCTTCCAATTTAAAGTGATGCCTTTTGGACTACAAGGAGCTCCTGCTGTATTTATGCAGTTAATCAACCAGGTGCTCCATGATCAACTTTCAGAGCTGCTGGGAAGTGCTCCATGCTGTGAGTTTTGCA
>JAKJMR010015856.1:29881-63636 GCA_024449315.1 Daboia siamensis
TGCTGGGAAGTGCTCCATGCTGTGAGTTTTGCAAGGGTTGCACCAAAAAAGTAGCGGCCCGTGCGCCTAACAGCGCGCGAATTATATTACTAAATATCAAAAACAGCAGCGGTACATTCAGGGCAAGTACATCTGAGATTCATTGTAACTCAGCATGTCTGGCTTAGTTCAGTGCAACAACTGTTTTGCAGCTATCTTTCGCAGTACCCTTTTCAAACTTGGAAACTGTCCTATCTGTAAACAAATCACTAGTCTACAAGGACAGATTATTTATCTAGGGTCTGTAATCTGTGCTCTTCAGGCAGAAATTAGGTGTCCAGTTCAGCCTTCCTACCCTATTGAGCCTCCGTGCTATCAGCCCCCTCTACCACAAAGATCCTGCAGGAGAAGGGCAGTGTGGACAACCGTCGGATCTGGCAGGGTGAGATCTGTCAACCATAAACCCAAAGCTTTTGCTGTGTCCCTGCACAACAGATACAGTGCCCTTTCTGACTTTAATAAGGACATTAAGGAGACAGGTAAAGGTATCTGTGATAATAACTCAAATAAGCAGGGGATCGTGGTCCAAGATGAAAAACTTGTTTTCGACAGGGAGAAGTGTGAATCTGGTATTACACACCAGTCATGCAAGGACAGAAAGGCATCCGAAAAGAGAAGCCACCTTCTGGTTGGTGATTCAATTATAAGGGATGTAAATTTATGAAAGGACACAGAGGTTTTGAAAGAGGTCAGGTGTCTTCCAGGTGCTACTGCCAGTAGGGACAAGAAGCGTATTTTTAAAATAGTCAAGAATGCCAGCAAAGACTGTGATGTGGAGGCTATTGTACATCTTGGCACTAATGATCTGTCCCAAAAAGATGTACTCTCTGTGCAGAATGATTTCCAGAGCTTGGGGCAGGAACTTAGCAGAATAGGCTGTAGGCTTACTTTTTCAGAGGTTTTACCAGTGTATAAGGAGCAAAATGGAAAAGGCCAGCGTATAGCAGAATTTAATATGTGGCTAAAGGAGTGGTGTAAAGGAGAAGGCTTTGGTTATATTAGTCATGATGTCTGTAGCTGGTCCAATGAAAAAATGTATAAAAGAGATGGTCTGCATCCATCCAAGAAAGGGACTGAGATGCTTGGCAGTGAAATCACAGCTTTTTTGGAGGAACATTTAAACTAAATAATGGGGATAGTGAGTTAATTGATACAGAACATCACTGTCCCCAGCAATCTAAGAAAATAGGGGAAGCCAGGCACCACACAAGTTATGCAGCAAGTAAACACAGGGTCAGTCATAAAGGACTCAAATGTCTATACACTAATGCACAGAGTATGAACAGTAAGCAGGGTGAACTAGAAATTCAGGTAAATGAGGGCAGATATGACATTGTTGCCATTACGGAAACATGGTGGGACGAAACCTTCAAATGGAACACACAGCTAGAGGGATTTAAACTATTTAAAAGAAACAGACTAAACAAAAGAGGAGGAGGAGTTGCTCTCTATATAAGAAATAACTTTATCTCTACAGAAATAGAGCACAACAATGACGAAAACTGTAAACTTGAAAGCATTTGGGTCAATATAAAAGGGGAAAAAAATGACATTGCCATAGGTGTATACTATAGGCCGCCCAACCAAGCAGAGGAAATAGATGAACTTTTTGCTAGTCAGCTAACTAAGGTATGTAAGAAGCACATCACAATAGTAATGGGGGACTTTAATTACCCTGATATCAACTGGGAGACAAACTCTGCACCAAGTGGGAGTTCATACAGATTCCTGTCAAACCTAGCAGACAACTTTCTCTCCCAAAAAGTAGAGAAGGGAACTAGGGGATTAGCCATATTGGATTTAATTCTCACAAACAGAGATGAAATGATAGAAGGTGTCGAAGCCACAGGAACCTTGGGGGGAAGTGATCATGCAATATTGGAATTCAATATTCTGGAGGCACAAGCAATAGAACACAGCCAAACTAGAGTCTTGGACTTTAAAAGAGCTAATTTCAATAAACTTAGAGAGACCATGGGAAGAATTCCATGGATGAGAATCCTAAAGGGGAAAACAACTCAAGAAGCTTGGGAAATTTTGAAAAGTGAGATAATAAAGGCCCAGTCTAGTATAATACCAACAAAGAAGAAAAATAACAGCTCTCAAAAGAAACCAGCATGGCTGCATAAAGAACTCTCTGATAAATTGAAAGATAAAAAGGACAAGTATAAGAATTGGAAAGAGGGGCACATAACTAAGTCAGAATATCAGCAAATAGCCCGTGCCTGCAAAGATGAAGTAAGGAAAGCTAAGGCTCAAAATGAACTAAGGCTTGCAACCAAAGTCAAAAATAACAAAAAATGCTTCTTTCAACATATAAAAAACAAGAAAAAAGTTAAGGAAATGATTGGTCCATTAGTTGGGGAAAGTGGCAAGAAGATGACAAGCAATAGGGAGAAAGCAGAACTATTTAATTCATTTTTTGCATCTGTCTTTACACAAAGGGAAAAAACAGTCCAACCTACCCAAACCAGTGCCATAAAAAACAGAATAGAAACGCAAGTTAAGATAGGCAAGAAAATGGTAAGTGAGCACCTGTCCAGCCTAGACGAGTTCAAATCACCAGGCCCAGATGGATTACACCCCAAGGTTCTCAAGGAACTGGCAGACGTGATCTCAGAACCACTGAACTATATTTTTCAAAGATCCTGGAGCACTGGGGAACTACCAGAGGACTGGAAGAGAGCTGATGTAGTTCCCATCTTCAAAAAAGGGAAAAAAGTAGATCCAGGAAACTACAGACCTATCAGCCTGACCTCAATACCTGGGAAGATTCTGGAAAAGATAATCAAACAACAAATCAGCGAACATCTTGATGCAAACAAAGTCATCACTAAAAGTCAACACGGGTTTGTCAAAAACAGATCGTGCCAGACGAATCTTATTACATTCTTTGACCAAGTGACAAAACTAGTGGACCAGAGGAATGCTGTAGATATAATTTACTTGGACTTCAGTAAGGCATTTGATAAGGTAGATCACAACCTACTACTTGACAAGATAGAAAAATGTGGGTTAGATAGCATTACCACCAGATGGATTCGTAGCTGGCTGACAGGCCGTACTCAGCGGGTGGTCCTCAATGGAACCGCATCTACATGGAAGGAAGTGTGTAGTGGGGTGCCCCAGGGCTCTGTTCTGGGCCCAGTGCTCTTCAATATCTTCATTAATGATTTGGATGAGGAGATAGATGGGGAACTCATCAAATTTGCAGATGACACCAAGCTGGCAGGAATAGCCAATACTCCAGAAGATAGGCTTAAGATACAGAAGGATCTGGACAGACTCGAACACTGGGCACTATCTAACAAAATGAAATTCAATAGTGAAAAAAGTAAGGTTCTACATTTAGGGAGGAAAAATCAAATGCACAGGTATAGTATAGGTGGTACCTTGCTCAATAGCAGTAACTGTGAGAGGGATCTCGGAGTCTTAGTAGACAATCACTTCAATATGAGCCAGCAGTGTGCTGCAGCTGCCAAAAAAGCCAACACAGTGCTAGGCTGCATTAACAGAGGGATAGAATCAAGATCAAGTGATGTACTAATACCACTTTACAATGCTTTGGTAAGGCCACATCTGGAATACTGCATCCAGTTTTGGTCACCACGATGTAAAAAAGATGTTGAGACTCTAGAAAGGGTACAGAGAAGAGCAACAAAGATGATTAGGGGGCTGGAGGCCAAAACATATAGGGAACGGTTGCTGGAATTGGGTATGTGTAGTTTAACGAAGAGAAGAGTGAGGGGTGACATGATAGCAGTGTTCCAATATCTCAGGGGCTGCCACAAAGAAGAGGGAGTCAAGCTATTCTCCAAAGCACCTGAAAGCAGGACAAGAAGCAACGGATGGAAACTAGTCAAGGAGAGAAGCAACCTAGAACTAAGGAGAAACTTCCTGACAGTTAGAACAATTAACCAGTGGAACAACCTGCCTCCAGAGGTGGTGAATGCTCCAACACTGGAAGCTTTTAAGAAGAGACTGGACAGCCATTTGTCTGAAATGGTATAAGGTTTCCTGCCTGAGCAGGGAGTTGGACTAGATGACCTCCAAGGTCCCTTCCAACTTTATTATTATTATTATTATTATTATTATTATTATTATTATTATTATCTGTATAAGGGGGGTTTAGTTTATTTTGATGACATTCTCATTTACATTGAGACTATGGAAGAGCACATTAAATTGGTGCTGAGGAAACTATTGAAGGCTAAACTGTACGCAAAGCTATCTAAATGTGAGTTTCACCAGACACACCTTGAATATGTAGGGTACCGAATTTCAAATGAGCGGATAGAAATGGATCCTGCAAAAGTGAAAGCTGTATTGGAATGGCAACCCACTTCAAAGCTTTCTGGGGTTTGCTAATTTTTACCGTCAATTTATCTCCAATTTCACAAAGATAGCCATGCCAATAACCAACTTATTGAAAACGGGGAAACGGGGGGAACCCCCCATCCTTGTCAGCCATTGCCATGGTCCCTAGTGTGGGAACGGCCAGAATTTGGTCTCTCAAGAATTTGGTTTTTCACCTTTCAGCCTTTCCGTTCCCCTCTAGTTGGGCCTCTCTGTTAGCTTCAGTGAGAGCACACTCTCCTGGCTGGCAGGGAGCCTGGCATGTGGGAGGTTTGGGAAACGCTATGATAAGGCCTTCACATACATCTTATGCTACCTTGTTTTTGTGTGATCTCATAGGCACCTGAATAATCCAATTATTTCTATGTATCCTATTTTGTATGAGACTGATGTAACTTTTTGTAAGATTGGAGGTGAATAAAAGTTCAGCGGGCAGTACTCGGGGGAGTTCTTTTTCTGGAGACGAGGCTGCCTGGCTGGTTCAAAGCTCTCTATCGACTCAGGCCTGAATTCTTTTTCCTTCGTCTGAATTCCTGTCCCTACATCTGAATTTCTTTCCCCTTCACCCTAGTGTGATGACCCAGGGCACAGCACAGAGGCAATGCAGTCAGCTGGCAATTCAAACAGTCCTTTAATTGCTCCAAATTTTCCCCAAATACTCCCACATTTCTGTCAAGCCTCCAACAAAAGAAAACACACACCCTTCAGCTGGCTCTGGCTGTAAGTAGTTTCCCATACAGAATGTACTCAAGGCCACAGAGATAACAACAAAAATTACCGGGAGGAATTACAACCCTGCGCTTACACTTCCCGGAAGCTAACCAACACAGAGAGGAGGTGGGCCGTTTGGGAGGAGGCTTTTGCAGTGCGATGGGCATTACTAACGTGGCACCACTTTTTGGAAGGAGGAGAGATACCTTTTGAAGTGTGGACTGATCACAAAAATTTGGAAGCTGTGAAAAAACCCCATAAATTATCCCCAAAACAAGTCCAGTGGACTCAATACTTCAACCATTTCAATTTCACCTGAAAGTATCTTCCAGGGGGTAAGAATTTTTTAGCTGATGCTTTGTCTAGGATGCCTCAGTTCAAATGCCACCAAGAGGAAATCATTAATTCTATCATTCCTCTACTGCAATCTGCCTCGCAAATAACCACTAGAGCTCAATTGTGAAAGGAATCCACCGGTCCTAATGACCGCTTACTGAAAAGACTCAAAGAGCAATTAGAGACTGACACCTCGTTCAAGGACAATAAATCTCCATTAACCCTTTGGGGAGGGCTAGCCTGGAAGTGTTCTAAGCTGTACCTTCAGAATTGAAGCCCTTCAGCGCAGTCATGATGCAAAGCAAGCCGGTCACTTTGGGTTCCTGAAAACGTTACATTTGGTACAAAGGCAGTTTTGGTGGCCAGGCATGAAAAAAGACTTTGAGAGTTATGTGAAAAGTTGTGCCACCTGCGCTGGCCTCCAGGGCTCCTGCAGCAAGTAGCTGACCCTTCTCAGCCTTGAGAAGAAATAGTTATGGATTTTATAGTGGACCTGCTTGAGAGCAAGGGAAATACTGTACTATGGACTGTGATTGATCTATTTTCCAAACAAGCTCATTTCATCACTTGTTCAGGGCTCCCCTCTGCTCAGAAACTGACCAAGTTTTTTTTGAAGCACATCTATTGGCTCCACAGAGCTCCTAAGTGGATTATTTCAGACGGGGGGGGGGGGGGGGTTTCAATTTACTGCGAAGTTTTGGAGAGAGTTCGTTAAGCTTACTGGGTCCACTCGGGCTTTTATTGGCTTTTCATCTGAGTACTAATGGGGCGACTGAACGTGCAAACTCAATGGTGGAGCAGTACCTCAGATGCTATGTTAATGACCAGCAGACTGTTGTGACCCCGGCCCGGTGGGTGCTTTATCTTCGCATGCTGACTTGGAGGATGACTCGGAGGATGATATGGAAGAGGAGGAAGCTGACACCAGCAACGTGCCGGAGGGGCCAACTCCCTTGGTGAGTCAGCAAGAATTGACTGTGGCTGACGTGCCTATGGACCCCAGCCAAACAGGAGGAAACAGAACAGCAAGCAGAGGCCGGCAGCAGCGAGGGGGAGCCCCTATTGGATGCAAGAGAAAGACGTAGGATACGTCGTCAGCAGCAGCAGCAACTATTGCAACGTCCCAAGAGGTATGGCCGGGAGACGTAGGGCCACACCCTACAGAGTATAAAAGGGGTGTGGCTGCGCAGGAAAGGCGCGGTGAACAATTTGTTGGCATTTTGAGTACCGTGTAATCAAAAACTGCTCTTGAGATTTGTAATGTGTCTACCTCTCTGCATCTGGGCTTTGAAGCGGCTGGCCGTCTGCCAAAGACCTTGGAACATCACCCAGTAATCATAAAATTGATATATGATTTAACCCTTGGGAAAGAGTTAACTGTTAAAGGACCAGCTTCCGTTTGTTTAGCCTGCGTTTGCTGCTGTTGGATTTTTGGGCCTCTTTAAGGCTACTTATTGGGAGGGGACAGAACACAGACTAATTGGGCCAATCTTCTGCCTTTCGCTGAAGTAGCTTATAATAATACTGTGCACAGTAGCACTGGTCTTATACTATTTAAGATAGCTACCGGGAGGGATTTTGTGCCTATGCCTGAGTACCCCCAGGAGCAAGCTGCCTCTCAAACTCTGGATCAGTGGGTCACCTCCTTCCAAAGTGTTTGGGCGAATGTCAAAAAAGCCTTAACCCAAGCTGCTAAGGTTTACAAGGAGCAGGCTGATAAGAAACACTCCCCTCAAAGACCATTTTATGTTGGGGAAAAGGTTTATCTTTCAACTAAGTATTTGAGATTGAGGTTACCCAGCAAAAAATTGCGGCCAAAGTTTCTGGGTCCTTTTCCTATCACCAAAATCATAAATCCTTTTACCATGGAGTTAAAGCTTCCACAGCTTTGGGGGAAAGTCCACCCTGTGTTCCATTGTAGTCTGTTGAAACCTGTGTCTGAATCCTCTTTAAGAGCTATTCCAAAGAAGTCGCCGGGTCCAATAGCGGTAGAGGGAGAAACACATTATGAAATAAAACAAATTATTGATTCCAGGTTGTACAAGAGGAAGTTGCAATACCTCGTTCAGTGGAAAGGCTATCCACTGTCAGAAGCTATGTGGGTGAAATGTACAAATGTGAAAGCAGAAAGGTTAATAACAATTTTTTACGACAAACATCCTCACAAGCCTTGAGGAAATACCTAATATGCTTTTTGTTTCCCCTACAGGAGACTCTTTCCTTTTAAGAGGGGCCGACTGTCAACTCTGCAAAAAGCATGGCTGCAGCCATTTTTTCTTCTCATTGTAGGTTGCCACATAGAACGGAGGGAGGGGGGGTTGCCCAACTGGGCGTTGCATAAAAAAGCCCGCCAAATGAGTATATTGGGGAATGTACCTGATTGCATAGTTTTGTGGGTGGGACATTAAACTTTGTAATTGGGCAACTGTTACTTGTCTATTCAAACTTGGTTTCACTTTTGACCATGCTGATACTTTGTAACTAATAAACAAGTTGAGGAATTTTCAAGCATTGGAGTTCTGCTTTATTCGTCTCTGTCTGTTGGAACCATGACACTAGTCTTGTTCACTGCCATGGAGGGACATGGTGTGTGTGGTCCCCACGGTAGGGCAGTTGCCTCTCCAGGTTGACCTTTTTGCAGATCTCGCTTAATGTAAGATCCTGCCTCAACTAATCCTCCCAAGAAAGTAGAACTCTTGAAACAGGCATTGTTTCAAAAGGAACTTTTATTGAGAGACAGTGATAGCAAGAGAGCAAAGTGAGATCTAGCGTTTTCCCATGTGAAACGTTACATTAAAGCATCCCATTCAAACCCCCACCCCAACAGCCAAATGTCTAGTTTGATTTCAGCCACTCCTGAGGTGTGAAGTTCTTATGAGAGCCAAGGTGATAAGTGCAGTTCCCAGGCACAGTCCTCCGGGTTTCATTACTTCGCATCCAACTCCCATCAGAGCAGAGTGGAGATAAGACAGATGGCCTATGGCACATTTCCCCTTCATGGATTACTGCCTTGTCGTGGCGAAGGGGCTTGCGTAATTCAGTGAAGCTATGAGCTATGCCGTGCAGGGCCTCCAAAGATGGACAGGTCATAGCAAAGAGTTCTGACTAAACATGATCCACTGGAGAAGGAAATGGCAAACCACTCCAGTATCTTTGCCATGAAAACCCTATGGACAGTACCAAAAGGCAAAATGATATGACGCTGGAAGATGAGCCCCTCAGGTCAAAAGGCGTCCAATATGCTACTGGGGAAGAGCAGAGGGCTAGTACTAGTAGCGCCAGAAAGAATGAAGCGACTGGGCCAAAGCTGAAAGGACGCTCAGCTGTGGATATGTCTGGTGGTTAAAGGAAAGTCCGATGCTGTAAAGATTTTTTCTCCATAGGAACCTGGAATGTAAGTTCCATGAATCAAGGAAAGCTGGACGTGGTCAAACAAGAGATGACAAGACTGAATATCGACATCTTAGGAATCAGCGAACTAAAATGGACAGGAATGGGTGAATTTAATTCAGATGACCATCAGGTATACTACTGTGGGCAAGAATCCCTCAGAAGAAATGGAGTAGCCTTCATAGTCAATAAAAGAGTAGGAAAAGCAATACTGGGATACAATCCCCAAAATGACAGAATGATCTCAGTGCGAATCCAAGGCAAACCATTCAATATCACAGTAGTCCAAGTCTATGCCCCAACCACCGGTGTTGAAGAGGATGAAATTGACCAGTTCTATGAAGCCCTACAGCACCTTATAGAACTAACACCAAAAAATGATGTCCTTATCATCATGGGGGATTGGAATGCTAAAGTAGGAACCAAAAGATAACCGGAATAACTGGCAAGTTTGGCCTTGGAGTACAAAATGAAGCAGGGCACAGGCTGACAGAATTTTGTCAAGAGAATACGATGGTCATAGCAAACACTCTTTTCCAACAACCCAAGAGACGGCTCTACACATGGACATCACCAGACGGTCAACACAGAAATCAGACTGACTATGTGCTCTGCAGCCAAAGATGGAGAAGCTCTATACAGTCAGTAAAAACAAGACCAGGAGCTGACTGTGGCTCAGACCATGAGCTTCTCGTTGCAAAGTTTAGGCTTAAACTGAAGAAAGTAGGGAAAAGCACTAGGCCACTCAGGTATGAATTAAATTATATCCCTGTTGAATATACAGTAGAGGTGACAAATAGATTTAACGAATTAGATCTGATAGACAGAGTGCCTGAAGAACTATGGACAGAGGTTCGCAACATTGTACAAGAGGTAGCAACCAAAACCATCCCAAAGAAAAAGAAATGCAAGAAAGCAAAATGGCTGTCTGAGGAAGCTTTGCAAATAGCTGAGGAAAGGAGGGAAGCAAAAGGCAAGGGAGAAAAAGAAAGATACGCCCAATTGAATGCAGAATTCCAGAGAATAGCTAGAAGAGATAAGAATGCCTTCTTAAATAAACAGTGCAAAGAAATAGAAGGAAACAATAGAATAGGGAGGACCAGAGATCTCTTCAAGAAAATTGGAGAGATGAAGGGAACGTTTCATGCAAAAATGGGCATGGTAAAGGACTAAAATGGCAGGGACATAACAGAGGCAGAAGAGATTAAGAAGAGGTGACGAAATTACACAGAAGAACTATACAAGAGCGACCTTAATGTCCCTGATAACCACGATGAGGTGGTCACTGACCTCGAGCCAGACATCCTAGAATGTGAAGTGAAGTGTGCCTTAGGAAAGCTGAGCAACAACATAGCTAGTGGAGGTGACAGTATTCCAGCTGAGCTATTCAAAATCTTAAAAGACGATGCAGTAAAAGTGCTACACTCAATTTGCCAGCAAATTTGGAAAACTCAACAGTGGCCACAGGATTGGAAAAGATCAGTTTACATTCCAATTCCAAAGAAAGGCAGTGCCAAAGAATGTTCAAACTATTGCACCATTGCACTCATTTCACATGCTAGTAAAGTTATGCTTAAAATCCTACAAGCTAGACTCCAGCGGTATGTGGATCGAGAACTACCAGAAGTACAGGCAGGATTTTGAAGAGGCAGAGGAACTAGAGATCAAATTGCCAACATACGCTGGATCATGGAGAAAGCTAGAGAGTTCCAGAAAAACATCTACTTCTGCTTCATTGACTATGCTAAAGCCTTTGATTGTGTGGATCACAACAAACTGTGGCAAGTTCTTAAAGAAATGGGAGTACCAGACCATCTTGTTTGTCTCTTGAGAAATCTATATGTGGGCCAAGAAGCAACAGTGAGAACTGGACACGGAACCACTGATTGGCTCAAAATTGGGAAAGGAGTCCGGCAAGGCTGTATACTGTCGCCCTGCCTGTTTAACTTATATGCAGAGCACATCATGAGAAAGGCAGGGCTAGATGAATCAAAAGTTGGAATTAAAATTGCCAGGAGAAATATCAACAACCTAAGATATGCAGATGATACCACTCTAATGGCAGAAAGTGAAGAGGAACTAAAGAGCCTCTTGTTGCGAGTGAAGAAGGAGAGTGCAAAAGTTGGCTCGAAACTTAACATTAAGAAAACCAAGATCGGACTTCCTGTAGTGCTGCCGCACCGAATGGCGGCGTTTTGAAGCCGCCCGATCCTGGGAAGCGTCAGAGCGCTCGGAGGCAGCGAAAATCAGCTGTCCCGCGGCGCTGGAGCCTCTCCCTCGGGAGAAGAGGGAGAGGCGAGCTTGCCTGGGTAGAGGTAGAGCTCCCCTGCGATTCTCTCAAGTAGTTTGGGGGATAACAGGGTGAGCCCCCTCGGAGCCCAGGCTTTCTCTGCTCTCAGGACGTTTTCGCTCCAAAAGGAGTGGAACCAGACGCGACAACTGCACCTGCTGGTTAGATGGGACTGTGAGTATTTTGTTTTTTTGAGAAGCAGGCAGAGCAAAGCAGGAAGATCTGAATTTTTAAGTTGGATTTTAACTTTAACTCAGTTTCATTATCTTCTTCAAGCGTTAAGTTTGAAATGGAGTAAAAATGGCGCTGGAATGTTTCTCTTCTGTGTGAAGTGACTGCGTTGGAAAACTGTTATATTTTGCTATATAGCAAGAGATACAATTTGCAACTGACTTTACCCAGTACCGGATTTTGTTTATTTGAAAGCCTGTTCCCTTTTTTCCTATTGAAGGTTAAGAAGGTTAAGAACTTTGGGAGAATTTTTATTTTTTCTTTCCTTTACCTTCTTTTTTTTTTTTTTCCTGAACTTTGATTCTGCTGGGTGAAAGAGGAAATCGAAACCTAAGAGATGGCTGCGAGACGTGGGGGAGTGCCTCCAATCTCCAAGAATGTTATTTCTTCACCTTTATCACAAGCTGTAGGGCAGACTTCGATGAAACCTACAGTACAACCACCCTCCCCCACACCTCCTGCATTTACACTGACAGACATTCAGCGAGTTGTGATGCAGTCAACACAAGTTTTGCAGCAGGAAATAAAGGAAACAAGGGAAGAATTTGTTAACCAAAACAATCAGATGAGGGAAGATATAGTGCTTGCACTCCAGGGTTTGGCTGCACATATAGAACGTCTGGATGTTAGTGTGGATTCAGTTATGGAGTATGTGGAGAATTTGGAAAATAAAATCATTGATGCTGAACAGAAGATTGATAGAGCAGAGGCCAAGATTGACAGAACAGAGGACGAGGTTACTATATCACAATATAAGAACATGGAGTTTGCTTTGCGTATCAGAGGCCTCAAAGAGAATCCTAAAGAAGATTTGGAATGGGAAATAGCACGAGCAGTGGCTCCTGTTTTGAAATGTGAACCTGAAGAACTACTTAAAGAAATGGATAAGACATTTAGGGTTAACTCCTGGATTGCAAGGCAAAAAAAATTACCTAGAGATGTAGTGATTTATTTTTCCAGGAGACTAACCAGAAATTCTATTATCCAGGCTTTTTATCGGGAAAAATTTCAAATTGCAGGCCAACACATTATGATTTTAAAGGAGATACCTCCAAAAATTCTTAGAAAAAGGAAAGATTTTGCCTTTCTGTCCGATGAGCTTAAAAAGCGACATATTCAGTTCAGATGGGAAATAAAATTGTATAAGAATAATTATGAAACACTATGGTTGAAGGTACAAAGGGATTTAAATAATTGGAAAAAATTACAATTATCATTACTGGGAAGAATTGCAGTTGTTAAAATGAATGTTCTGCCAAAGTTTCTCTTTTTGTTTCAAATGATACCTATATTGAAAAAGGATGCCAACCTTGATCAATGGCAGAAGGGTATTAATAAATTTATTTGGGCGGGGAAAAAACCAAGAGTTAAATTTAAGATTTTACAAGATGCTAAGGAAAGAGGTGGACTCAAGGCACCGAATTTGAAATTGTATTATGATGCGGTTGCCTTGACGTGGGTTAGTGATTGGCTTAATTTAACTAATAAGAGAATACTCCATCTTGAGGGATGGGATTTGGTATATGGATGGCATGCATATTTGCTTTACGATAAGAAAGTGGACAGGGCTTTTAAATCCCATATTATTAGAAGTGCGTTATTGCGTGTCTGGAAAAAGTATTATTATAAGTTAAATTAGAAAATACCGATTTGGGGAATTCCTGGACACGCGATAGAGGGCGTATCTATGGGAGTGAGTTTGGATACGGTTTCTTACATGGAACTACTTAGATTGCAAGGGAATGATTGGCAACTTAAATCATTAGATGAGTTAAGACAAGAAAACATAAGTTACTCTTGATTTCAATATACCCAATTGAAAGCTAAGTGGAAGTTTGACCAGAAGGTTGGCATCACAATTACAGATCAAAATTTATTAAAACAAATTAGAGATTTAAATTGTGCACATATAAAGAGGATATATAATGCTTTAATTGAATTGGATTCGGAAACGGAACTAGTTAAAGATTGTATGATAAAGTGGGCACAAAATATTCAGGAACCAATTTCGTTGGACACTTGGGAGATAATTTGGGTCAGAAATGTTAAATTTACTCAGGCTCAAAACTTAAGAAAAAATTTTTATAAAATGTTTTATAGATGGCATCTGGATCCCAAGAAGTTGTCTAACATGTATCCTAATGTACAGTCTAAATGTTGGAGATGTGGTAGTTTAGAAGCCACCTATTTTCATATGTGGTGGACTTGTAGAAATATAAAAGCTTTTTGGATTAAAATTTGGTGGAACATTCAAAAGATTTTTAAGAGAAAGATAAAGTTTTCTCCGCAATTGTTTTTATTGGGTATTGTTGTAGATTGTGATGTTAAAGAAACTAATTTGATGTTGAATATGATAACAGCAGCACAGTTAGTGGTGGGACAATATTGGAAGAAGGATAGTTTGCCTACTATAGAAGAATGGGTGTTTAAAGTTTCGAATCTTGCAGAAATGTCTAAGATTTCTGCTTACTTGAAAGATGATTCACAGGAAAGATATATTTCAGTTTGGAGGAGATGGACAGATTATATTCAGAACAAATATGGGACCAAAAAGTTCCATTTAGCTTATGAGTAGATTTTAGTGGGATATTGTTATTGGTACTCTGTATGTATTTATGTTAAAGGGGAGTTAAAGCACATTATGAATTTGGTTAATTGTATATTATGCATAATTTTTATTTAGAATGTGATTATTATAACTATAATCCTGTATTTAGCTCTGGGAAGTGGGGGGGGGGAAGTGGGTGGGTTTGGGGTGGGGGGGATTTGGGGATATATTGTAAAATTTTGTTTTTGTAAAATTCTTTAATTAAAAAAAAAAAAGAAAACCAAGATCATGGAATCCGGCCCTCTCAATTCCTGGCAAATAGATGGGGAAGAAATGGAGGTAGTGACAGATTTTATTTTCCTGGGCTCCAAGATCACCGCAGACGGGGACTGCAGCCAAGAAATTAAAAGACGCTTGCTCCTGGGAAGGAAAGCCATGGCAAATCTAGACAGCACACTAAAAAGCAGAGACATCACCCTGCCAACAAAAGTGCGTATAGTCAAGGCTATGGTCTTCCCAGTTGCAATGTATGGCTGTGAAAGTTGGACCATAAGAAAGGCTGAGTGCCAAAGAATTGAAGCCTTTGAACTATGGTGCTGGAGAAGACTCCTGCGAGTCCCTTGGACTGCAAGGCGATGAAACCGTTCAGTCCTAGAGGAGATCAACCCTGACTGCTCTTTAGAAGGCCAGATCCTGAAGTTGAAACTCAAATACTTTGGCCACCTAATGAGAAGGAAGGACTCACTGGAGAAGAGCCTAATGCTGGGAAAGATTGAGGGCAATAGAAGAAGGGGACGACAGAGAATGAGGTGGCTAGATGGAGTCACTGAAGCAGTAGGCGTGAGCTTGAATGGACTCCAGAAGATGGTAGAGGACAGGAAGGCCTGGAGGAATGTTGTCCATGGGGTCGCGATGGGTTGGACATGACTTCGCAGATAACAACAACAATGGCACATTTCTTCTTCCTTTCACACCCAGAGGCATCAAAGGGGTAAAGAACAAAGTGGAGGAAATGCAGATCCCCTTCCTCCCACCAGAATAGCAAGACTCAAAGTAAACGAACAGCCTTCCCCCTCCTAACAGAATGGCAGACCCAAAGCATTCTAAATAAAATAACAGAGTTAAGTGATGAGAGCCTGACAAGTTGTCTATATAGCATCAGAACGTACAGGCTGTAAGTTACACTATTATAGCACCACTGAACCACAAGCACAAATCGTAATTGAAAGTATCAGTACAGAAGCGAATGCGAGATTGCCCTGAACCGAACAAAGGGAGTAGCGGTACTCTAGTGTTTATAAGTCAAAGAACCTTTTGGATGTTGCTAGAAAAGCCAACAGCACTCTAGTGTGTACGTGATGAAATTTTTCAGAACTTCCATGTGCTTTCCCTGGAGAGGCTGCATAGGTCTGAGACACCAGGCTGTGATAAAACAGCTTCTGTTGGTTAGTGGGTGTTTCGAGATAACCTGTGCTCCCCCTACCTTTGGATTAGAGTTCTAGGAACCAAATGACACGATCCATTTCTTTGTCTGCTGCTTGGACACCAACTGGCAATCAAATTGTTGGCCTCATGTGAATTTATTTTAAAATCTGCTTTAAATTTGATTTTTGAGATTTTTCGCAAAACCTCTATGATGCTTTTGTGGAATCCTAGGGTTCCATGGAACACAGTTTGGGAACCGCTGAACTAGAGAAAACTATCTCCATTTAATAGGAAGTCATTTGGGTTGTTTTATTATTTATTATTTATTAATTGGATTTTTATACCGCCCTTCTCCCGAAGGACTCAGGGCGGTTTTAGTTTAGCAATTTATTGTGCACATTTTAGTTTTCATTATATATAATTGTTAACTTCTAGGAATCCCTGGAGATTACAACAGCAATATGTACATATGATAAACAAGTGAGAAATAAATGCATATACAGGTAGTCCTCGACTTACAACAGTTCATTTAGTGACCATTTGAAGTTACAACGGCACTGAAAAAAGTGACTTATGACAATTTTTCACACTATGACCATTGCAGCATCCCCATGGTCACGTGATTTACATTCAGATGCTTGACAAATGACTCACATTTATTATGGTTGCAGTGTCCCAGAGTCATGTGATCTCCTTTTGCGACCTTCTGACAAGCAAAGTCAATGGTGAAACCAGATTCACTTAACAACTGTGTTGCTAATTTAAGAACTGCACTGATTCACTTAACAAAAGTGGCAAGAAGAGTCATAAAATGGGGCAAAACTCACTTAACAAATTTCTCACATAACAACATAAATTTTGAGCTCAATTGTGGTTATACATTGAGGACTACCTGTATGATTTAATTCCATATCTACAGGTGAAACTCGAAAAATTAGAATATCGTGCAAAAGTTCATTTATT
Organism: Daboia siamensis; assembly: GCA_024449315.1. Classification (NCBI taxonomy): domain Eukaryota; kingdom Metazoa; phylum Chordata; class Lepidosauria; order Squamata; family Viperidae; genus Daboia; species Daboia siamensis. Next base: position 46,171 of record JAKJMR010015856.1, read on the forward strand.
TCAGTAATGCAACTTAAAAGGGGAAACTAATATATGAGATAGACTCATTACATGCAAAGCAAGATAGTTCAAGCCATGATTTGTCATAATTGTGATGATTATGGCTTATAGCTCATGAAAACCCCAAATCCACAATCTCAGAAAATTAGAATATTGTGAAAAGGTGCAATATTCTAGGCTCAAAGTGTCCCACTCTAATCAGCTAATTAAGCCATAACACCTGCAAAGGGTTCCTGAGCCTTTAAATGGTCTCTCAGTCTGGTTCAGTAGGAATCACAATCATGGGGAAGTCTGCTGACCTGACAGTTGTGCAGAAAACCATCATTGACACCCTCCATAAGGAGGGAAAGCCTCAAAAGGTAATTACAAAAGAAGTTGGATGTTCCCAAAGTGCTGTATCAAAGCACATTAATAGAAAGTTATGTGGAAGGGAGAAGTGTGGAAGAAAAAGGTGCACAAGCAGCAGGGATGACTGCAGCCTGGAGAGGATTGTCAGGAAAAGGCCATTCAAAAGTGTTGGGGACTTTCACAAGGAGTGGACTGAGGCTGGAGTCAGTGCATCAAGAGCCACCACACACAGACGGATCCTGGACATGGGCTTCAAATGTCGTATTCCTCTTGTCAAGCCGCTCCTGAACAACAAACAAGGTCAGAAGCGTCTTACCTGGGCTAAAGAAAAACAGACCTGGTCTGTTGCTTAGTGGTCCAAAGTCCTCTTTTCTGATGAGAGGAACTTTTGCATCTCATTTGGAAACCAAGGACCTAGAGTCTGGAGGAAGAATGGAGAGGCACACACTGCAAGATGCTTGAACTCCAGTGTGAAGTTTCCATAGTCTGTGTTGATTTGGGGAGCCATGTCATCTGCTGGTGTTGGTCCACTGTGCTTCATTAAGTCCAGAGTCAATGCAGCCGTCTACCAGGAGATTTTGGAGCACTTCATGTTTCCTCCCGCAGACGAGCTTTATGGGGATGCTGACTTCATTTTCCAGCAGGACATGGCACCTGCCCACACTGCCAAAAGCACCAAAACCTGGTTCAGTGACCGTGGGATTACTGTGCTTGATTGGCCAGCAAAACTCGCCTGACCTGAACCTCATAGAGAATCTATGGGGCATTGCCAAGAGAAAGATGAGAGACATGAGACCGAACAATGCAGAAGAGCTGAAGGCCGCTATTGAAGCATCCTGGTCTTCCATAACACCTCAGCAGTGCCACAGGCTGATAGCTTCCATGCCACGCCACATTGAGGCAGTAATTGCTGCAAAAGGGGCCCAAACCAAGTACTGAGTACATATGCATGCTTATACTTTTCAGAGGTCTGATATTGTTCTATGTACACTCCTTGTTTTATTGATTGCATGTAATATTCTAATTTTCTGAGATTGTGGATTTGGGGTTTTCATGAGCTGTACGCCATAATCATCACAATTATGACAAATCACGGCTTGAACTATCTTTCTTTGCATGTAATGAGTCTATCTCATATATTAGTTTGCCCTTTTAAGTTGCATTACTGAAATAAATGAACTTTTGCACGATATTCTAATTTTTCGAGTTTCACCTGTATGTCTATTTTTGTAAACTGAGTTCATTGCCAGTATTTTCAGGATTTGTCTAATTTCCTTGGAAACTATTAGCCATAGAAAGAAGCAAAAACCTAGCAGGATACTAAAGCCTAAACACAGTACATTCTGCTTGGATCTTGGCCAGGCTTTTGATATTTCAACAATGTATACTCAGGCAATTAAAGTGACATTGATAATGCTGGAACGCTTCCTTGTAAAACAATTAAATAGATCAAAATGAAAAACACATCTTTAGGCTTCTAAATCCAAATTCCATATTTAACAAAATAACTGTAGACTCTGCATAACCCTGACAGCTTCCTTCTCATTTCAGTTGAGCTGTTTACTTCCTAGGTTTGTTCCCTAAGCACTACAGCAGGGGTGGGCAAGCTTTTGGGCCACATTTTTTTCACGTACATATATATTTCTGCCTCTAAGGGGCACAAGGTTTGTTTCCCTTTGATCAGCAAAGGCACTGGAAGTACAAGAAATTTTCAGCCCACATCCTTGTACGTAGGCTAAGATGGCTTGGGGGAGTGTTAAAGAAAACATGCATTTTTACATATTATTTGATGGGAAAAAGTTAAAAACTGAATGACTGAAAATTCTGTGATTGAATTTTAGTGGAGCGAACTTGGACCCACAAGTTGGAAGCTGGGGTGCGTCATGCAACCCATGGGTCACAGTCTGCTTCTTCCTGTGTCTTAGGTTGGAGAGCTGACCTCTTTTAAACTTGCTTCCCATCAACCCAGGATGAGGTGCTCAGGTTGTGACACACTGTATCATTCACACATTTCATTCACTGTTAACAGAAATCACATTTGATAGTAAAGAATTTACTGGGAACCTTTCTTTGGAAAATGGCTGTGTGACCGAGCTTGCACTCTCCCCATCACCTTACCATCTGGAAACAGAACTGAAAAATTTGGGAAGGCACTCTCACTCAGTCCTACACCCTCACTCTACATAAAAGTTGCTTTTCTCATTTGCTCTGCATATTTCAGAGTCTGACCTTTAGAGCATTGATGACAGTTTCAATGTGGGTTTTGACAGCTTCATGTGAGAATTCGGAGCTGGCTAGGGTACACATGCTCTCCAGGGCTAGGTATCTTAGGTTCGTCTCTCGATGCTGCAGGAACTGGCCTAGTTGATTGCATGCACGCACCAGCAGGTTGGGTTCACTGCAGAACAAGAAGTCAGGGTTAATTCCAGAGTAGGCACAGCAGGGAGTACTCTGCATGTAGCTCAGCCTGTCAGTCTCCCAGTGTGCCAGCAATCCACCTGATTCTAACCTAATTCTATAAAAACACTCTGTTCTTTTTATTTGATTTTCATGGTTCTCTTTTGTTTCACTGGCTCTGCCTATACCTTCTAATGGCTGACACTTAACAGAAACTCTTGGAAGTCACACAAGGGTTTTTCCCCCAGAGGTTTGGTTCAATTAAAACAGACATGTCAAACTCACAACATCACATGATGTCATGCAACATATTGGAGCTTTTTATCCATTGCCGGGCACGGTTTCCTGGTGATGCATCTGGCCTGTGGGCTGGCAGTTTGACACCCCTGAATTAAAACAATACTGAAGAACTTTGGGTCTGTGGGCCAAGTTATTTCCATTTAACATACTGATTTCTAAGGCAGATCTTGTTCTTTCTCCCACAAATTGGGAAAACTCAAATTGATCAGAACCTTTCACCCATTTCCTTGTAACAATCAGGTTAAAAACTCAGTTGAAACCAAATTACTTTTATAAAAAAGGTCTTCTAAGCTGAGGAGCATTTGGGAGGGTTCTTTTGGCTAACTTTCCACTCCTCAAATGTTGCAAACACATGTCTTTCCCCCTACCATTCCACTGCAACCTGGCTTTTTAAAAGTCTCCAATAATATTAATGTATCAACAGTATCAATGGAGGCATTCAAAAAGTTAGTTGTGAAACAAAATGAGCATTTTCAAGGAGAAGCAAAATGTTATGGAGAACAGGGTGTGAATGCAACTCTGGAAGTGCATGGAGGAGAGTACATCTCCAAGAGAATGGCATTGCCAATCTGGGTGCCCTTGAAATGGAATGCATTTCCCAGCTCCAATCTAATAGACTTTTAGAACAAAAAAACCAACCAAACATAGATGCTTGCCTATCATAGTGGATGATGAGACTGATGGCTTCAAAAAGGATAGCGTTCTTGGCATTGGAGTGCTGGACCTTCTTGGACTTGGGAGGTTCCTGAGCCTTGTTGAGGATAGTCTCCAAGCACTCAACCAGGCGTCCTTTCACTGATGCATCTTCTGCAAAGAAAACAAAATATTGAGCCAGTTACTTTAACAAGCAGGAATCCTAGTCCCAATCAGCCATTCATCAGTTGTAGCACAAAACAGTTGACACTCCACCCATGCAAGGATCTATATTGAATTCCAGTTTCTCACACATTTAAAACCATCCATTCTCTGTTGTTCTGAAAGTCTCCATATGGAAATGCAACCAAAGCTCAATGTGTTTGGGATGCTAGAAAATAATAGGCATTATCAGGATCTCCTCCTCCAATGATCAAATGTAGAGTGAGAGGAAAATGGGAAGGGCATTAGCACAATGTTTGTGCAGGCTCATTACTAGAGCAGGAAAAAAAGACATCCCTAAAAAGACCTAGAAAAAAGAAGAGATGAAGAGAAGCTAACTTTATTAAATTCATATCCCATCTATTTGCCAAAAATGCATTCAAAACAGTCAATGATCCTGAATTCTAAATGAAAACTGGTGTAGTGATGAAAAGGTAAAACAAGGTAAAACAGATTAATAATAAAAGGAAGCATTGCTTCTATGCCTTTTACTAAGGAGAGGACTGCAAATCAGCAAGAAGTGCAGCACCAGGAAGTTGGCATATTCCAGTACTATCTTTGATTTCACTGAGCAGAAGACCCCATTTTTGTTACCTGGGGTGGGGTAGCACTGTAGCAGCCGCAGAAGCTTAACTGAGAGCCAAGGGGCTGACACAAAGTAATAGGTGTAGTCCTGGAAGTCTGTGGAGGCTGAAGACACAATCTGAAAGGAGAGGATACAAGCAGGGCAGCCCAGAGAGCCAGTCAGAAATGTCCACATTTGGTGTATCAGAACAACCATATTCCCTAAGAATGTCTATGCCATTGTCACCAAAGTTCATGGTTCGCAACTGCCTGAGTAAAATTAACTATGCCACAAGACTTGGGGTCAAACTGTGGGAAGATAAATGGCCCTTATACTACTACTTCCAAATGAAGCCCCCAACTTCCTAAGCTACTAATATGGTCAGAAAAGAAGATAGGTGTGTTATACAGCAAAAGAATAAAGAACTGTGTGCTAGCTATATCATGTCAGGAAGTAGTTGGAGAATGCCAAACTAAATCTGCCACTAGCTATATGCACTGTTGCTCTATCAGTATACTGTATTTTATCTAAATATATTGTATAATGTAGCATGTGAACAATTTGCACACTCTTAATAAACAAGGAGGGGATGGGGGAAGGTATCAGGTGAGAAGTTTCCACTGAAGGTAAATAGCTTGTGGGAGAAGCTCCAGAATTTGTTTAGGAAAACCCTCTTCCACATTCTATAGGCAACTGTCCAAGTTTTGTCAATCTGCTGCCCTGCTCTCAAGTAGATACTTGTTCCAAAGCAGGCAAGTTCATAGCTTTGCACAAGGGAAATGATTAAGACTCCATATCAAAGACCCTCCTTTTGTCTCTCCACCATCCAATGACAGGAGGACAAAGCCATTTATCACAGCTGTGACTAGGATGCTGTCCTCTCTGTGATCCACCCAAGTCAGTCCTCAACCCTCATTGCCCTCTTTTGTGTGTATATGCTCAACTTATGTATTCCACAATCCACTCCCAACAAATAAAATGCACAATGGGAAAAAAGTACATTCACTATATTTTCTTTGAAGAGGCTGCAGCTTCATACACAGATTCATTAATTAGTCACAATGGATGCCAAGACCATTACATTTTTCCAACAAACACAAACTCTACCATAAATGTAAAAAAAATGAAACGAAACATATACTAAGCAAAAGAATGGATTCTTGGCTCTCCTTTCCTCACTCACCCTGCTGAGCCTGGATACTGCCAGGGAGACACATGTCTTGAAGTCATCAGGATTCTTCTTGCAGAGGCAAGCAATGAGGCTGACAGCAGCTGTGACCACACCCTGTATTGTGAGGGGGTGTAGGGAGAAAGAGATGGAAAACTGAGACTTCTATAGGAGCTGCAACAAGCAGTCAATGGAGAAACTGGCAGTAAAATCACAGATTGCAGTCATGTGATGACTTGCTAAATGACCACAGGTGAATTGCTTTACTGCAAAGGGATATCATAACTCCAATGGAGTGACATCATTTTCCCTTAGTGACTGTGTTGGTCTCATGGTTCCAATAGATGAGAGCAATTAAAGCAGAACTCGGAGGGTTGAGTTTTCCTCTAAGAACATGTTTATTGGTTACAAAGTATTGGCATGGTCAAAAGTGAAACCAAGACTAAAGTTCCCTCCAAAAAGTTACAGCATTACAAAGTTAAACTTCCCACCCGAGAAACTATGCAATCAACTACATTTCCCAATAGAACGGTTTGGCAAGCTTAGGCTCAACCCCCAGTCTAATGAACAGAAATGACCTTGGTTCCCACAGGACAGAGAAATGTTGAAGCATAAAACTCCCCATTCCTGTGGCAACCAAAAACGAGCAAGATGGCTTCAGCCAGGTTTTTTGCAGAGTTGACAGTCGGACCCCCCCCCAAAGAAAAAACAGATCCTGTAGAAGAACAAAAGGTGAAGTTAGGAATCTCCCCAGGGTTTTTGAGGATGTTTATTGTAAAACTTTTTTATCAACCGGTCCGCTTTGACATCTGTACTTTTCACCCAAGTGGCCTCTGACAAAGAATGTCCCTTCCACTGCACTAGGTACTGTAATTTTCGTTTGTATAACCTAGAGTCAAGGACTCACTTAATTTCATAATGAGTTTCCCCTCAACTAAAAGAGGACCAGGTGCCTTCTTATGGATTGGTCACAATGACGAGTCTCTAAGAGGCTTTCGTAAACTGCAATGGAGCACAGGGTGAATTTTCCCCAGTAAGCGAGGAAGTTTTAACTCAACTGTCACAGGATTTATGATTCTAACTATAGGAAAAGGACCAAGAAATTTCAGTCCCAATTTCTTGCTAGGCAGTTTGAGTCTTAAATACTTAGTTGAAAGATAGACCTTTTCCCCCACTCAAAACAGTCTCTCAGGGGACTGCTTCTTATCGGCTTGTTCCTTGTAAGTTTTTGCAGCTTGCATTAGAGCTTTTTTTTTACATTAGTGCAAACAGCCTGCCATGTCACCCATTGATCTAAGGTTTGTGAGGCAGGTGGTTCTTGGGGTATTCAGGCATAGGAACGAACTCTCAGCCGGTGGCTATTTTAAATGAAGTAAGTCCAGTACTACTGTGCACAGTATTATTGTAAGCCACTTCAGCAAAAGGTAATAGGTCAGTCCAGTTAGTCTGTTGGTAGTTAATGTAGCATATAATGTATTGTTCCACCATTGCATTAGCTCGTTCAGCCGATCCATTCGTGCTTAGATGAAAAGCCAACGAAAGTCCTTGAGTGGACCCAATTAGCTTGAGAAAGTCTCTCCAAAACTTCGCTGTAAATTGAACCCTATCTGATATAATCTTCTTTGGGGCACCATGGAGGTGGTATATATGTTTCAGAAACATCTTAGCTAACTTCTTTGCATAGGGGAGCCCTGAAGAGGCTATAAAATGATCCTGCTTTTGAAAAGAGATCAACGACAGTCTATATTACCGTATTTGCTCTGTTTTCCGGTAGCTCAACAATAAATTTAATTTAATTTAATTTAATTATGGGACTTATATGCCGCCCTATCTCCCGAAGGACTCAGGGCGGCTAACAACAATAAAACAATAAATACAAGTATTAAAAGAAATTAAATTTACAAAGCCCCACTAAAAACCAATAAAAGTTAAAACAAAATTAAAACCCCCGTCTTCAGTCCAGGTCGGCCAGTTGGAAAAGGTATGTCTTTAGGTCATGACGAAAGGACCAGAGATCTGGGGTCATCCGAAGTTCTCGGGGGAGCTGATTCCAGAGGGCAGGCGCCCCAACAGAGAAGGCCCTCCCCCTGGGGGTCGCCAGCCGACACTGTCTGGCCGACGGCACCCTGAGGAGACCCTCTCTGTGTGAGTGCACAGGGCGATGGGAAGTCGTGCCTGGCAGCAGACGGTCCTGTAAATATCCCGGGCCTAAGCCATGTAGGGCTTTATAGGTAAGAACCAGCACCTTGAACCTCACCCGAAGGGCAACCGGTAACCAATGCAGCCCACACAGGAGGGGTATAATATGGGAGTATCGGGATACTCCCATCACAACCCGTGCGGCCGCATTCTGCACCAGCTGAAGCCTCCGGGTGGTCTTCAAGGGCAGCCCCATGTAGAGAGCGTTGCAGTAATCTATACGGGAGATGACGAGTGCATGAGTGACCGTACGTAAGGCATCTCGGTCCAGATAGGGGCACACCTGGCACACCAGGCGAGCCTGGGCAAATGCCCCCCTGGCCACGACTCCTATATGATGTTCTAAATTGAGTAATGCATCCAGGAGGACACCTAAGTTGCACGTCCTATCAACGGGAGGCAACACCTCTCCCCCCATAATCAAAGATGGTAAATCTTGGACAACATGAGATGCCGATGCGTAGAGCCACTTGGTCTTGGCCGGGTTGAGTTGGAGCCTGTTCTTCCCCATCCAGATTTGTGCCATCTCCGTGCTGTACCCTGGCCTGAAACCCAATTGATACGGATCCAGATACTAAGTTTCCTCCAGGACCAAAGGGAGCTGCCGTGCCACCACGCTCTCAACAACCTTCGCAAGAAAGCGAAGGTTGGAGACAGGATGAAAATTATTTAAAATAGCTGGGTCCAGAGCAGGTTTCTTGAGGAGGGGCCTCATCACCGCCTCCTTCAAGGCGGTAGGGAAGCACCCCTCACTCAAAGAAGCATTGATCACTGCCTGGAACCAGCCTCGTGTAACCTCCCGAGCCGCATAAACCAGCCAGGAGGGACACGGGTCCAATAAACACGTGGCGGCACTTAATCTACCCATGATCCTGTCCACTTCATCCAGAATCACAGGGTCAAACTCCTCCCAGATAATATTGGCCAGACCTGTCACTTCCCTCTCGTCAGATACTACCCAATCGGAGTCCAGACCGGTCCGAATCTGAGTCATCTTGTCCAGCAGATGCTGACTAAACTCCTTGGCCCGTCCCTGCAAGGGATCTTCCCCTGTCCCTTGATTTAAAAGGGAACGGGTCACCCTAAACAGGGCGGCCAGACGATTATCTGCAGACGAAATGAGGGTGGCAAAGTAAGTACGCTTCGCCACCTCCATTTCCACAAGATAAGATCTAGTGAAAGATCTTAACTGTGCTCGGTCAGACTCGGACCAACTGGATCTCCAAATGCTCTCTAGGCCCCTCCTCCGGCGCTTCATCTCCCGTAGGTCCACGGAGAACCATGGGGCCAACCGGGAACTGCTCCGGGTCAGAGGCTGTAAAGGAACAACGTGGTTGAGAGCCTCAGAAGCAGCCCGTTGCCAGGCGTCAACCAAGGTCTCGACCGGGCTGTGGAAGAGGGAGGCAGGAATCGAACCAAGTGCTGTCTGAAATCTTTCTGGGTCCATCAAGCGCCTGGGGCGGAACCACCTGGTCGGTTCCGCCTGCCAGCGGCGGGAGGTGGCATGACGGAGGCCCAGCTGCAGGAGATGATGATCTGTCCATGAAAGGGGCTTTACAGATGGAGAAACCCCACCCAGATCATTGAGCCACTGCCCGGAGATAAAAATAAGGTCAGGCATGTTTCCCCCCTCATGGGTCAGGCCCTGAATAATCTGGGTCAGGTCCATGGCCATCATGGAAGCCATGAATTCTCGGGCCACCCCCGACGCCCCCCCCCCCCAGGGAAGGTAGGTTAAAATCCCCCAGCACCAAAATTCTGGGAAATTCCACCGCCAATCCCGAGAGAGCGTCAAGTACCTCGGGCAGAGCCGTTGCCACACAGCTGGGAGAAAGGTACGTGAGCAACAGGCCCAACTGACCACCAGGGCCCCACCTTAAGAGGAGGGATTCACATTCGCCTATCTGAGGGGCAGTGGCCTCCCGTGGACAAAGGGCCTCCTTAATAACCGCCACCTCGCTGCCCCTACCCTGAGCCTGAGGCTGATGCAGCACACGGAAACCTGCAGGGCATAAATCAATCAAAGGGACTCCTCCCTCTGAGCCCAACCAAGTCTCCGTAATGCATGCCAGGTCTGCGTCTTCCTCCTCGATCAAGTCACGGATGAGGGGAGCTTTATTCACAACAGACCTGGCATTCAAATAAATCAGCCTGAGCTCAGGTATCTGCCCTCCCCCTCCCCCGGGAAAGCAGGTGGAAACCAGAGGGTCGGAGCGCCCCACAGCTCAAAAATAGTGGTGGCGCGATCCCAGATTACGATATGGCCCTCTGTTCATCCATCTGCCGCCATTCCCAATCACCGTGGGGATCGCTATCCCCATCCCATCCCCCCAGGCCCCAAGACTCTCCCCGGCCCCCTTATTGCCGCGACCATCAGCCAACCTAGGCTGAAGTAGGTCCGGCACCCCCCCCCCCCCTCGTTATGACGGGCCTGATACCCCTCCCCCCTCCCTAACCCATTAAAAATTCTAAAAAGAAAACCCAAAAGCCTCCTTTTTGCGCCATGCCACCTCTCGGGGTCCCAAGACCCGTCATTAAGGAAACGGCAGCACAGATTGGATGGCCACATCTGAGAGAGGGGGGAATCTCTCAGAATAAGCAGCTCTCTTGCAGTATAAACCATCAACAGTAAAAACAAAAGTAAAAACAAAAGGAACGAGTTGGCAAGAACAAGATGCATATTAATAATAAGTCCACAGAGCTGAACAGTGACTCCCGAACATGGTCACTCTCTCAAAGTGACCAAGATCTTCCAATTTCAGGGAGAAACCACTATCCAGCTCTGGGTGGGTCGCAGAAGGAGAAAAAATCCGATGGCTGGGCGATAGTAAACAAACAGTCTATTGGTGGTGGTATTCACAGCTTCGATGAAAGCAGATGTAAATAAGTCTCGGGCTCCAGATTCCAGGCCCAGCTGACAACAGCTGGGTCCCTCTGTTGCCCAATATCACCAGGCCATAAAGTCCATAGCTATCTCCTCCCAGGGTTAAGAGGGGTCCACTACCAGCTGCAACAATCCAGGGGTTTTTCCTGGTCGTTTTTTCATGGCAGCACAGGGGCCACAGCTTTTCACATAGCTTTCGATGTCCTTTTTCATTCCCAGCCACCAAAATTGCCTCCAGACCAAATACAATGTCTTTAGAAATCCAAAGTGATTGGCTAGTTTGGCATCGTGACTGCATTGAAGCATCTGGATTCTGAGGGTCTCGGGCAGGTACAATTTAGAGCCCTTCCAGGCTAGACCACTTCACTGGGTCAGTAGAGTCTTATTCACCTGGAACAAAACATCAGACATTAACTCTTCCCTAAGTTTTTCCTCAAAGGGCTATCTGGCTCGGCAGACTGAGTGTGACATTGATAGTGGCAGTGGAATAATAGAATTTACAATGTCCTCCTGGCGGTTTTTGTACTGGAGCATCCTAGACAAGGCATCAGGCAAGAAATCCCCCACACACGGGAAATACTTCAAAATGAAATTGAAATGATTAAAGTACTGCACCCAACGGACCTGTTTGGGGAACAACTTTTGAGGGGTTCTTAGTGCCTGTAGGTTTTGATGATAAGTCCATACTTCAAAAGGCACTTTATTTTCCTCAAGGAAATGGCGCCAGGTTAGTAGGGCCCACCTCACCACAGAAGCCTCCTTTCCCCATTCAGCCCATCACATCACCTTTCAGTGTCAGTTTCCTGGAGGTGTAGGCACAGGGTTGTAGGTCTTCCTTTTGATTTCTCTGCAGAAGGACTGCTCCCATTGTGACATCACTTGCATCGGCTTGGATTATGAACTGCTCGTCAAGATCAGGGTGTTTGAGAACAGGTTCAGCAGCAAATAGTCTTTTTAGGCTTTCAAATGCCACTTGGAATTCCATAGACTATGACAGGGGCTGACAGGGTCGAGGGTCCCCCCACTTTTCCGGTTTTCAGCAGTTCAGTAATCGGTAAAGCTGTCTTAGCAAAAGAAGGAATGAATTGCCGATAAAACACTAGAACAGGGCTTTTCAACCTTTTCACCCATTGTACCACTTTTAGGATATGGCAATATCCGAGTACCACCAGTCACCTAGCAAGGTGTCAAAAACTTGACCAAAAAAAAAAGGAAAAAAGTGATAAAGTACGGGTGGTCCTCGACTTAAAACAGTTCGCTAAGTGACTGTTCAAAGTTACAACGGCACTGAAAAAAGTGACTTATGACCATTTTTCACACTTATGACCATTTCAGCATTCCCAGGGTCATGTGATTTACATTCGGATGCTTGGCAACTGATTCATATTTATGATGACTGCAGTGTCTCAAGGTCATGTGATCCCCTTTTCCAACCTTTTGACAAGCAAAGTCAATGGGGAAACCAGATTCACTTAACAACCTTTTATATCAGTGGTGTCAAACTCAATTTCATTGAGGGCCACATTAGCATTGTGGTTACCATGGGGTGTGTGTGTGTTCCTTCCTTCCTTTTTCCCTGCCTCCCTGCTTCTCATTCCCATTTCCTTCCTTCCTTCCTTCCTTCCTTCCTTCCTTCCTTCCTTCCTCCCCTCCTTCTTTCCCTCCTTCTCATTCCCATCTCCTTCCTTCCTTCCCTGATCTTGGTGCTTCTGCTGAGCCCTGACAGCTGATTGGCGCTTATGCAGGGCTGTCAGGGCTCAGCAGAAGCACCAGGATCAGTGCCAGACTCCAGCTGATCAGCACTTCTGGGTGGCTTAGCAGAACCACCAGGATCAACACTGGGATCCAGCTGATCGGCGCTTCTGGGGGGCCCTACAGAAGTGCATGCCAATCCAGGGGCTCCTGTCCAGTTCACTTGCTCATCCTTTCCCCCAAAACAGGCTGCTCGCTCGCTCACCCTTCCCCCGAAAACGGGCTGCTCGCTCACTCACCCTTCCCCCGAAAACAAGCTGCTTGCTCGCCCTTCCCCCCAAAACAGGCCACTTGTTCACTCACCCCCGTCTCTTCCAAGGCCACCCCATCTCTTACAAGGCCGCACGGTTACTCGGTCACTCGCTCACCCCATCTCTTCCAAGGCTGCATGTTCGGTTGCTCGTTCACCCCCGTCTCTTCCAAGGCCGAATGCACGCTCGCTCGCACTCACCCTTCCCCCGAAAACAGGCTGCTCACTCTGTCTCTCCTCACTGCTTTGCTAAGAAAAACCTCTTTGCTTCTCGCTCTTTCTCTCCCTCTCCCGCCAAAACCTGCCCCTTTTATACCTTCTCTCCCTCCTCTTCCTCCTTTTCTCTTCTGGGCGTGCCAGAAGCTCCAATTACCATGTCGCCACGTGTGCCAATCCTGGGACTTCTGCCAAGCTCTGCAGCTACAACTGATCTCCAGGTCTGTGCAACGCCACTTTTGGTTCCCTCCCCCACCACACTTGGCTAGGGGTTGCATACCACCTGCCAGGTGCTAAAGTACAACTGGTGGTATGCATACCACTGGTTGAAAAGCCTTGCCCTCGAAAGCTTTGAAGCTGTTTGCAGGTCCGTAGAGGCTGCCATTCAAACACTGCTTTGACTTTGGCTGGGTCCATCTTTATCCCTTTGCTGGAAATCCTGTACCCAAGGTAGTCGAGGCATGTTTGATGGAATTCACATTTAGAGAGTTTAGCGTAAAGTTTTGCTTTCAGTAATTTTTTGAGCACCTCACACACTAATCTCACATGCTCCGCCATGGTTTTGGTGTAAATAAGGATGTTGTCAAGATAGACTAGGACCCATTTATACAGGTGATCATGCAGCACTTGATTAATTGCATGAACACAGCAGGGGCCCCTTGGAGGCCAAAGGGCATAACTTTGAACTGAGAGCTTCCCAGAGGGCTGTTGAAAGCTGTTTTCCATTCATCCCCCTCTTTAATTTGCAACTGGTAATAAGCCTCTCTTAAGTCCAATTTTGTGAAAAACGTCCCTTTCGCCAGATGGGCCAACATGTCCTTCATTAAGGGGAGGGGGTACATATTTCCCACACTGACCGCATTTAACCCTTTAAAATCAATGCACAATCTCAGCAATCCATCATTTTTCTCCTTAAACAGAACGGGGGCAGCCACGCATGACTTTGAGGGTTGAATGAAACCTCTGGCTAGATTCTCGTCAATGTACACTCCCTCAGTTCTTTTAACTCTCTGGGCGTCATTGAATACATTTTTGGCTTAGGGAGATTGGCCCCTGGTAGAATTTAAATTGCGCAGTCAGTTGCCCAGTTTGGGGGGGGAAGGATGTCACATTCCTTTTCATTGAAAGCTTCCGCTAAAACTCAGTATTCATTTGGTATAAGTTGGGTCCATGGAATGGGTTCTATGGCCGCTCTCAATAGTTCCAAGGGGCTGTCCTTGGCCTTCAATAGTGACAGCTCCTCGCACTTCGCTGGGTGTGGTAGGAGGCAGGGGTCCAGTCGCTAACCTTAATGTACTCACTCCATCCTCCCACCAAATTAAGGGGTGCCATTTATCAAGCCAAGCTAGCCCAAGAATGACGGCCTCAGTCATTTTTGGGACCACTACGAAGCGGATGATTTCCCAGTGCTCCCCCATTTCTTTTCTTTTTTTTAAACAAATTTTATTATTTAAAATATTTAAAAACTTTGGACATGGTGTTATCAGTCTAACATACCTTCTTGTCTTACATCATTTTTTGTGTGTTATATACATTTTATATACATATCATTTATATACAATTGTGCACATTAAACACATTTATACATTTATGCCAGTAATTTTCTTCAATCTTGTCATCCACTTTATTCTAATATTGCTTAAGTTCATAATCTTGTATACCTCTATTAAGACCTTCCTTTCTGTTCCCACCATAGGTAAAATCTATTCCAAATTTTATAATATTCTGACTGTTCTTTATTTTTCAATTCCAAAGTTAACTTATCCATTTCTGTGCATGCCCATATTTTGTTTATCACCTCACTCTCATCAGGTACTTCACTATCCTTCCATTTCTGGGCGAACGTTATTCTTGCTGCTGTAATAATATGCATCATTAAGTATATCTCTTCTTTACTATATTTCTCTTTTGTTATACCAAGCAGGAAAAATTCTGGCCTATAGTCTATTCTCCGTCCTAATATTTCCTTTAGCCATGTCTGTATCATTTGCCAAAAACTTTGTGTCTTTTTACAGGTCCACCATGTATGAAAATAGGTGCCTAATTCCCCCATTTCTAAACGCACTGGTTCAGTTAGGTGTGTGGCAGGAGCTCCCCCGATGAGAGACCCGTCTACCTGTTTGAACCTCATGGTTAGGGGCAGTAGTTTAGCATAATTCTTAGCTTTAGCACTGTAGGGAGGTTGATTATTTATTTATTTATTATTTTCAAAAATTTGTATACCGCCCTTTTCCTGAAGGACTCAGGGCGGTGAACAGGGCAATAAATATCTAAAAAACGGAATACAAAAGTTAAAAAACAATTAAATATAGTGCCCAATGTAAACAATAAACAGTAATTAAAATTATTTAAAATCCCATCCCTTAACCCATCAAACCAGGCCGGATTGCTTGAATAAATAAGTTTTTAGATCGCGCCGGAACGAGCGAAGGTCAGGGGCCATCCGGAGCTCCACCGGCAAGCAATTCCACAGGTCTGGCGCACCCACAGAGAACGCCCTCCCCCTGGGGGCCACCAATCGACATTCTTTGATTGGAGGCACCCTGAGGAGACCCTCTCTGTGGGAGCGCACTGGACGGAGGGAAGTTGACGCCGGCCGCAGGTGTTGCCGTAGATAATCCGGACCCATGCCATGTAGGGCTTTGTAGGTCATTACTAACACCTTGAATCTCACCCGGAGGACAACCGGCAGCCAATGCAGCTCGCAAAGTAAAGGTGTAACATGGGAGTATCGGGAAACTCCCAACACAACTCGCGTGGCTGCATTCTGCACCAGTTGGAGCCTCCGAGTGGTCTTCAAGGGCAGCCCCATGTAGACAGCATTACAGTAGTCCAGACGAGAGGTCACGAGCACATGAGTGACTGTACGCAGGGCATCCCGGTCCAGATAGGGCTGCAACTGGCGCACCAGGCGAACCTGGGCAAAGGCCCCCCTAGTCACAGCTCCAATATGATCTTCAAAAGAGAGTTGTGAATCTAGGAGGACCCCCAAGTTGCGCGCCCTATCTACGGGGGGTAATAACTCACCCCCCATAACAAGAGATGGAGTACACTGAATTTCCCGGGATGCCGGCACGAACAGCCACTCAGTCTTGTCAGGGTTGAGCCGAAGCCTAGTGCAACCCGAGTCGATTAAGACGCTTAAGTCCATTTGGGCTCCTGTCTTGGGTACTATGATTTTCGCGGAAATGGTAAAAGGCGGGATGGCTTGACTCACCATTGGGTCGTTTTCTCCTTCATCGTCACTGTCATATGGTGCTGGCATCAGGAGTTGCTCTGTTTCCGCTCTCCCCGGGGCGGAGAAGTGACCTTGACCGCTTGCTCTTGGCTGGCCCAATTTGACTTTTCCCACACAGAACGAGGCTTTCTCTTTGGCTTGGCAGTGGCGACAGGGGCACTCTTGGCTTGGGGAAATGGGACCGGACACTCAGCTGCCTGGTGTCCTAGTTGACCACACCTGAAACACTTGATTGGGAGCCCAGCTGACGCCCAAAGGGAACCAGTGTTTGTGGTTGCTTGGGAGCGTCAGGCCACTTGTTGCCTCTCCTAGACCCACCTTGGTCTGAACTCAGAGGTGATAGGCGTCGGGTGGCGATCCAGTTCGATACCCAAGGTTATAGCCATGCGGTATCATTCACAGAGCTGATCAAGAACTCCTCAGTAGGTGCACGTCTGGAACAAATCATGGTCTAGTTCCGCTCTGAAGTAGCGGATTAGCGAGCACTCCGGCCACTATCTGAGCCTGCCAGCCGCTTTCCGAAACTCTCAGACGTAATCTTTAGCTGATCTTCCTCTGCTTCAGGTCATAGATGTCCTTCCTGGCTTGCAGGGTTTGGGATTCATCCTCAAACCTGGATCTCAGCTCACCCATGAACAAATTGATGTTCCACAATTCTGGTGCCTGTTCATCATGTAGGGTGGTCACCCACTCAGCTGCTTACCCTTCAAGGTTCACTGCTACGGCATCGACCATCCCGGCCCCGTCGGGGTAAGCATGAGCATAGCGGTTCAGGTGAGCCCACACCTGGTTCAGGAAGAAAGACAGCTTCTCAGGGTCTCCATCAAATGTGGGTTTGATAGGAGGTGGATCTACAGGCCATTGTCCCCAGTATGCTTGTTATATGCCCGGTCACAGGCATTGGAGTCATGGGGGAGCCACATCGTGAAGCCCACTGAGCTGGGCTCCCGGGCTTGCAGGGCGCCGATCTCTTTCGGGACTATGCCGAGGCACAGGGTTTATTTATTTATTTATTTATTTATTTAATTTTATTTATATACCGCCCTTCTCCCGAAGGACTCAGGGCGGTGTACAGGGCAATATAACAATACAAAGATACAAAAATTAAAAAAGATTAAATGTATGCCCAGTTAAAACAATAAATACAAATATTAAAATAACCCCCATCCCTCATCAGGCCAGGCCGGATTGTAAAAATAAGAATGTCTTTAGATCGCGGCGGAAGGAGCGAAGGTCGGGCGCCATCCGGAGCTCAGCCGGCAGCTGATTCCATAGCTCCGGGGCGCCCACAGAG
>JAKJMR010015856.1:68636-86400 GCA_024449315.1 Daboia siamensis
GTGCAATATGTTAAACCTGAGTTAGTACCTGAATCTGCACTGCCTCAGCCCCACTGGCAGCCTCGCAGAGCTTCCAGTCTCTATCAGGTCTCCGTCCATGTAAAAAGAGTTTGAGCACCTATGGGGCACTTGGAAGCCAAGCATTTGCTTCATTTTCAAACGCTCCATAGGCGCTGAAAAACAGACTGGAAGCTTTGCGTGGCTGCCAGTGCGCACTTAGAAACAGAGCAGAATGCTCTGTTTCCCAAGTGCCCCATTCCAGGCATACAGAACTTGCAGTCTCTGCCAGGTTTCCGTTTGCATAAAAAGTCAGTGCCTATACAGTGCTTCCAAACGGGGAAGGGTCTGCTCTGGCCACCGCTGCCTCACTCCCCCAGCATCAGGGCTCTGCCCATCTTGCTCGCTTCCCCAAAGCATCCCTTCACTAACCTCCTTTCCACAGTTCTTTGCCACAGACCTTCCAACTCTGCAAGATATTTTTTTTTCGCGTGAAGTTGGAAGGTCAGATTGATCTTTTTTTTTAGTCCCACAAACTTCTTTTGTTGCCTTGAACACAAAGAATGGAGCTGGAAAGGAGGTTAGTGAAGGAATGTGGATACCCTGGGGTGGGGTGGGGTGGGGGTTAGGATTTGGCATTGTGGATTGTGGAGTGTTTGTGCTGTGGTGGGGTTATTCAAAATGCAGAGAACCCCTGCATTTTGAATAACCCCATAGGTGCTCAAACACCTTTCGTCCGAACGGAGACCTGACTCACATGGAGTTCCAAGCAGTCACATGGAGTGTTCCTTTCTTTTTCTGAAGCGCCCCACTGCAGGCACATGGACCTTCTCACTCAGGTCTGCATTTGAATAAAAAGTGTTGGAGCGGCAGCAGCTTGAGTTTCTCCGCTCCGTCCTGAAGGAAGAAACTGGAGGCGCACAACAGGATTGCTCTCAAGAAGACACAGGTGTACTGCATGCACCGGCCTTATTGAAAGCAATCCCGCTCTGCGCCTCCATTTCCTTTCACTCAGAGCAGAGTGGTGAGGATTTGTGCCAGCCAGCTGGCCAGGCAAAGACTAAGTCGGGAGTGGGTGGCTGGCTGGCTGCGGAGGGGGATCATGGCTGCTCAGGTGGTTGCCACTGCTGCCGGCTTGGATACGGGTGCAAGGGACCTGGCCCCGCGATGCCTCCCTTCTCAGTTGAAGGCTTCATTCCTGCCCTCAAACTAAGGCTGGTGCATGTGAGCGAGCAGCTCACCCGAGCCACAGAAGGCATTGGTTCCTGTGCCTGGCCGACTCTGATTACATGCTTTGCCCCATAGGCATGCAAACAAAGCAAACACTCCCCCCCCCCCCCCAGACAATGTAAGCTTCCAGGGGCCATGATCTCTTTTGCAGAGAATTTCTGTTTGAATTTGCATGATATTACGGCACCCAGGAGCTTCCATTGTCAGTGCAAAAAGCATTTCCAAGCCAACTCTCCTCTCCCTCAAAGAGAAATAAACTGCAGCAGAGAGGAGACAGATTTTGCAAGGTAAGTGAGTCCGGCGTGGCAGAAAGGGAGGGGGAAGCAGTTGTGGGAAGTGGGGAGAGGAATAGGGTGAATATTGCAGAGCCTCTGCAGTTGCTCATAAGGGCAAACGACTGCTGTGGTGCTGCAATAGTCGTAATTTTGGGATTTGCTCGTAAACACTAGGGGGTGCTGATCACATAACTTCAAACGAGTGTTAAATGAATGCTCGTAACTCGGGAATTACCTGTATTTTTTCCTTCTCTTCAACTTTCAACAACCTCAGCTACTGCTTTATTAGTGAATATTATTTCCCATCTCCTTATCAGAATGGCTCCAAATTCAAGGAGAAAGAATGCATCTTGTGTCAAAGATAGGAAAGAGGAAAGAATGGAGTAGAGAGACCCAGGCTCAAATCCCCACTGAGGCTTAGTTCACATAAAATAGCAATCAAGATGGAAAGATTGATTCTGGATGGCAACAATCCATACAATTCTGAAGAGTGAAGCTAGAAGGAGGTTGTGCACCTGAGTTCTGTAACTTGTTTTTTTTTCATTCAGTGTCTTGCAGGAACCAAGGCAGTGCCATAGTATGTGTGAACTAAGCCATCACATTAAGCCACAATATACTTTCTTGTTTAGGCAAATGTATATGCAGGAATTGTGTTTAAGGTGTAGCATGCTGCATGAACCCAGCCATTTGACTGTACAACCCTGGAACTAGCACGATGTATAGTTAGAGTGTCAGACTAGGTTTAATAGAATCCAGATGGATCTTGTACCAATTATACTCTCTTATTCAACCTGAAAGGTTTGTTGTGGGTATTAAATAAATATGGGCAGAACATATGTTACACTGGAAGATAAATAGGTTAAAGTAAATGTAATGCATATATTCATAATCAGAAATTTCCAAACTTCATGTCATAGCCTTTTCGCTTCAGCTGAAATCTATCAGGTACACTATTGTCATTTACTTTTCACATGTAAAATCAAAATAATGAGAGAGTAAAATCCAGGATTTTTTTTAAAGATCACACTATCCTTGGGCTTACTCACAATTTGTTTTTCTGTATATTTGTTGGAGCTGAGCAAATTGACGGCCTCCATGTGCCCAAAGTCGATGTCATGGCCCAACAGGAAGATGAAAAGCAGCTTGCAGACATATTTCTTCTTGCTGTAACCATCCAAGGCTTTATCTCCTGAGAGATGAGAGTGACAGGTGGGAAGTGGGGCAAGGCCACTTGACCTGCTGGAAGGAGAGAGGTATCTGCAAGGCAGCTGAGAGGACAGCTACAACAGCACCCTGGTGTTCTTCTACAAGTACCCAGAAAACCATTTTGTCAGCAGAAGTCAAGGTCACAGGAAATATTTTCCTGTTTTCCTTTTTATATGACCCCTCAAATTTCCTGGTAGACTACTCTTTTCTACTACTCTTCTGGAGGCCCAATTTGGGAGGCTGCTATAAGTCACACAATATTCTGCTCTGATTCTTCACCTTTAGGATGGGATGCTGAGACAAGGCAAGTCCTACTACTTCATCAAATAGCCCAATGGCAGAAATGAAACCGCCAATAGGCTTGGAAATTCTTTTTACCACAGAAGTCACATTGGGGAACAGCAAAGACCTTGATTAACACTTCCCATCAATTCTCAACTACTCTGGCCAATGAAGCAAGGAAGAACAGAGAGTTCTCTTTTTCTCCATTCACTTACAATCTGATGAAAAAAAAAGTGCTTGCTTCTATCGACATCAGTGAATGCATTCATATGGGTATACACCAATAAGAAAATTATACTATTTGCAGGAATATTAGAAAACCCATTTCTGATGCAATGTGCAGACCAGTGTTGGACAGCAACTGAATTCTTCACAATCCCAAAACCTAACAATGATTGAAAGATTTACAGTAGAAAAAAAATGAATGTATTTTAATTTGAAATTTGGGGCAAAAAGTCACTCTTGTGTTCCACTGTGATTGTCTAATAGTACTTTTCTTTCCACCATTTTGACAGTTGTCCTGTCAAGGTAATTTTTATAAAATGATGTACTGCTGGTACATGTCTCCAGAAAAATTATCCAGAATGTATAAAAGTACTTCAAACCTGTGTTGCAAATGTGGAATACATGAAAGGTCATTTTATTATGCCTGGTGGACTTGTAAAAAGCCAGAAAATTTTGAGTTCAAAGACACATAGAATTTTCAAGATTAATATTAATTGAATCCATAACTTTTCTTCCTGAGACTAATGGATAGGCAATTAGAAAAGAGTTATGAAATATTATTTTTGCATATGAAAACTGTTGTGAGATTATTATATACAGAAAAATGGAAAGACTCTGAAATACCCACAATGGAGGAATGGCTGGTGAAGATGACAGAATTAGCAGAGATGACAAAAGTGACTTGTCTGATAAGAGAAAGAACAATAACCACATTTGTTAGTGACTAGAAACCCCTCATAGACTTTTTGCTGAAAAAAGAAAAAAATGAATTTGTAATTTATGAGTTTATTAGAAAGGGTAGATCATGGAAAGAAGGAGATTATGTTGCAACCTTAGAGAGAGAGGATAAAATATAAATGTACTTGTAACTGTGGTGGAATCTGGCACTGAGTTAAGAGAGGGAGGAGTAAAGAAAACCTCAGCCTTGAATTGGTGCTATGCAGGTAGTAGTACAGGCGGGATCCTCCCTAATTTCTTTTCAGCATTTAAAAGTGTGCCTTACTATGGCAAGGTTCACATGGTGTGGTAGGATGGAGGGTTTGTTGTCACTGTGTGTTGGGGGGAGAGAGCACGGGGGGAGGCTCAGCTAATCTCAATGTACACGTGTACTTTGACAATACAGGTTTATTATTATTATTATTATTTTGTCTATGGGTGAGCATACAATAAAGAAACTGCTTTGAGCTTTTACATATGTCATTCTTGGCTTCCCACACCTGAAGTAACTGCTGTTAAGAAAATCAGAAGCTGCTTCTTTATAAACTTTTTCTCTTTTGTTTCTCTTTCTCTCAAAGAAAAAACTATAGTAAATGTGAAAAAGCAAACAAAAGAAAGGAAAAGAAGCAACCAAAAAAGGAGATAGAAAAAAGAAAAAGAACAGAACACAAACCTGAAAAAATATATAAAGAAGTGGTTTCTGATTTTCCACTCGGCAGTTATACATACGTACAATTCTACTCAAACCTCTTTCTCTAAGATTACATCATAATCCCCTTCTTCCTATAACTTGTTCTTTCTAATCATCAAAACCATAAATTAGAATTAGAATTACAAATAGACCCACAAAAAAAAAACACTTAAAAACAAATGGAAATAATAAAACATAAATTAAACCTTGTAGAGGCGGAAACAATGGTCCAACAAATTAAAAGGGCTAAACAGAACTTCTTTGAAAATGCTAACAAACCGGGGAGATGTTTAGCACATAAACTGAAAAAAGAAAAAGAGAAAAGACTGATAAATAAGTTGCAAGATTCAAAAGGTGAATTACAATTTCATAATAATACAATAAGAAAATCATCAAAGATTTTTATGAGACACTTTATGATACAGAGGAAACTTCAAAAGAAAAAATACAGCAGTACTTAAAAAAGCAGATCTACCAAAATTTTCAGAGAATATTCAAAACATATTAAATGGGAAAATATCAATGATGGAGATAACAGAGGCCATAAAAAGGCAAAAAATGACAAGACCCCGGGCCCAGATGGACTACCTGCAGAACTTTACAAATCCTTTACAAAAGGGCTTTTCAACCAGTGGTACGGGTACCACCTGTGGTACATTCGCACCTGGCAGGTGGTACGCAACCATCCTAGAAAAGTGGTAGCAGGGGAGGGGAATGAGCTGAAGCGGTGGTAGCACCGCACAAGCCTGAGCAAGAGATGGCTGGCGCTGCAGGGCTGTCAGGGCTCAGTGGAAGTGCCAGGATCAGCGCCAAGATCCAGCTGGAGCTCGGTGCTGATCCTGAAGCGCCAATCAGCTGGAATGTTGCAGCATCTCCAGGGTCTTGTGATTTACATTCAGATGCTTGGCAACTGATTCATATTTATGACGGTCACAGTGTCCCAGGGTCATGTGAAGTGACCAAAATCTGCTGCAACCACCCAGCAGATGGGGGGGGAAATAAAAACCAAACACCCCCCCCACCCCACCCCCACTGCCAATCCTCAATAGAAATGCTCACAACAATGAAAACCTCGGACAGGAGGAAGAGCGCCGCCAGGTGGGCAGGCAGGTGTCTTGCTCGGCTGTGGCTTGGGAGGCATGTTTTTCAGTGCCATTGTAACTTCGAACAGTCACTAAGCAAACTGTTGTAATTCGAGGACTACCTGTACTTCATCACTTTTTTCCTTTTTTTTGGTCATCAAGTTTTTGACACCTTGAAGTTCTGGTAGCGCTGCCGCGCCGAATGGTGGCGTTTCTGAAGCTGCCCGATCTTTTGATGCGTTAGAGCACCCGGAGGCAGCAAAAATCAGCTGTCCCGTGGTGCCGAAGTCTCTCCCTCGGGAGAAGAGGGAGAGACGAGCTTGTTTGGGTAGAGGTAGAGCTCCTCTGTGATTCCCTCAACTAGTTTGGGGGTTAATGGAGTGAGTTCCCTCGGAGCCCAAGCTTTCTCTGCTCCCAGGACGCTTTCGCTCCATAAAGGAGTGGAACTAGACGCGACAACTACATCTGCTGCTTAGACAGGACTGTATTTTTTTCTTTGAGAAGCAGGCAGAGCGAAGCAGTAGGATTTGAATTTTCAAGTTGGATTTTAACTTTAACTCAGATTCATTATCTTCTTCAAGTTTTAAGCTGATGGAAATGGAGTAAAAATGGCACTGGAATGTTGCTTTCTTGTATGAATTGACTGTTTTGGAAAATTGCTGTATTTTGCAACATAGCAAGAGACACAATTTGCAACTGATTCTACCAAGTACCAGATTTTGTGTATTTGAAAGCTTGCCCTTTTATTTTTCTTTTACTGAAGGATAAGCAATTTTGGGAGAAAAACTTTTATTTTTTCTCCCCTCCTTTTTTTTTTTGAACTCTGATTCTGCTGGAAGAAAGAGGAAATCGAAACCTAAGAGATGGCTGCAAGGTGTGGAGGAGGCCCTACAATCTCTAAAAGTGTTATTTCTTCACCTTTACCACAAGTTGCAGGGCAAACTACAAGGAAACCTACAGTACAACCACCTTCCCCACCACCACCTGCATTTACATTGGCAGACATTCAGCAAGTTGTGATGCAGTCAACACAAGTATTACAGCAAGAAATAAAGGAAACAAAGGAAGAATTTGTTAATCAAAACAAACATATGAGGGAGGATATAGTGCTTGCACTTCAGGGCTTGGCTGCACACATTGAACGCCTGGATGTTCGTGTGGATTCAGTTATGGAGTATGTTGAGAATTTGGAAAATAAAATTATCAGTGCTGAACAGAAAGTGGACAGAGCAGACGTTAAAATTGATAGAACAGAAGATGAAGTCACCATTTCACAACACAGAGACATGGAGTTTGCTTTGCACATCAGAGGCCTCAAAGAGAACCCTAAAGAAGATTTGGAATGGGAAGTGGTGCAAGCAGTGGCTCCTGTCTTGAAATGTGAACCTGAAGAATTACTTAAAGAGATGGATAAGACATTTAGGGTTAATTCCTGGATTGCTAGACAGAAAAATTTACCTAGAGATGTAGTAATTTACTTCTCCAGGAGATCAACTAGAAATGCAATTATCCAGGCTTTTTATTGAGAAAGATTCCAAATTGCAGGCCAAGATATTATAATTTTAAAGGAGATACCTCCAAAAATTATTAGAAAAAGGAAAGACTTCGCCTTTCTGTCTGATGAGCTTAAGAAGCGACAAATTCAGTTTAGATGGGAAATAACCATTGGAATTGTGGTGAATTATTTATTTATTTTTATTTTATTTTAATCCCATTTATATCCCGCCCTTCTCCGAAGACTCAGGGCGGCTTACAATCTAAGCACAAATCAAATGTGCTTAGCAATAGCCTTCATTCTATGTATATGCCTGCTTATTAGGGCTTTCGCCCCCCCCCCCAAACGGCATTATTACAAAGTCAGCTTATTGCCCCCAACAATCTGGGTCCTCATTTTACCTACCTCGGAAGGATGGAAGGCTGAGTCAACCTTGAGCCTGGTGGGATGCGAACCTGCACTAATTGCAGGCAGCTGGTGTTACTTAAGGAGGCATTAGCCCACTGCTCCACCAAGGCTGGATTATGCTGGGACGAGGTACAGGTTGAATACAATTTTAAAAGCAAAAGATTTTTATACTAAGGTCCTTAAAGCAGGCTCACCACCGTCTCGAGTTAAAAGAACAGAAGTAAGACAAGAAGATAAACAACTGAGTGAAGGGGCAATGTCACTGCTTCTTGAGGAGATGCAGCAAGCTGAGATTATGGAGCAGAGTTTGGCGTTAAAGGAGGACCCGAAAGAACAGAGGATGACTAGGGCTGCATACAAGCGTATGGAAAAAGAGCAAAAACAGAAGCTTGTATCTGGTCTAAATACGCAAGATGCGGCTGTTTCAGAGCCTGTGGGAGGAGCACGTCCGAAGAGAGCAACAGCTGATCTTCAGGTTATGTTCCAAAGGGTCATGGTCACCAGAGATGGTGAAGTTCCTGATATGGAATGTTAATGGCTTAAATTCACCACAGAAAAGAAAGAAAGTATTTTATTATTTGAAACAACATAAAAATGACATTGTTTGTTTACAAGAGACACATATTGCATTAAAAGACCAAAAGTATCTGGCTAATTCCCGATTGGGAACACATTTTGCAGCTTGTGCTATGGACAAATATTGCTTTTGAATACAGATTATAAGATTTTTGCTAAAGTATTGGCTAATAGATTAATGCAAGTTTTAAAACAAATGATTCATAGTGATCAATCGGGATTTATATTTATTTATTTTATTTATTTTAATTCCATTTATATCCCGCCCTTCTCCGAAGACTCAGGGCGGCTTACAAGCTTAGCAGTAGCCTTCATTCTATGTATGTGCCTGCTTGTTAGGGCTTTCAGGGGCCCCCCAAGCGGCATTATTACAAAGTCAGCTTATTGCCCCCAACATATCTGGAAGGTATGTGAAATATAATGTAAGACAAATTGTAAATTTGCTTGAATATTTGGATAAGAACAACCAAGTCCCTGCATCATTGATATTTTTGGATGCAGAGAAAGCTTTTGATCAACTGAATTGGCAATTCTTATTGAGAGTTGTTGAGGAAATGAATTTTGGAGGATTCCTACATTCTATTAAAGCTATATATCAACAACAAACTGCTCAAATTATAATTAATGGGGGGTTAACAGAGACGTTTAAAATTGAAAAAGGTACAAGACAGGGATGCCCCCTATCACCATTGTTGTTTGTTTTAACGTTAGAGATTTTATTAATTAAAATTCGAGAGTCCTCTATGATAAAGGGAATTAAAATAAAACAGAATGATTATAGATTGAGAGGTTTTGCTGATGACTTGGTTGTGACATTATCTCAACCGATACAATCGGTTATAGATTTGATGAAAATTATAACTCAGTATGGTAAGGTTTCTGGGTTTAAGGTGAATAGTAATAAGACTAAGATATTATCTAAGAATATGCCTATGAGTGAAAGGGAAATGTTAATTAAATTAACAGGTTTTGAAATAGTAAAAAAGGTTAAGTATTTGGGAGTGTATATTGCAACTTCAAATGCAAAATTATATAAGAATAAATATGAAACATTATGGTTGAAGATACAAAAGGATTTAAATAATTGGAAAAAATTACAATTATCTTTATTGGGAAGAATCACAGCTATTAAAATGAATGTTCTGCCGAAGTTTCTCTTTTTGTTTCAAATGATACCTGCCGTATTTTCCGGCGTATAAGACGACTGGGCGTATAAGACGACCCCCTACATTTCCTGTTAAATTATAGGGTTTGGGCTATACTCGCTGTATAAGACTACCCCTCTTCCAACGCACACCAAATAAAAATTAAAAAACATCAGATTTGATTTTAATATGGTAATTTTAATTCAAATGCTTATGACATGCAGGTACTTAGTAGGAAAACTGTCACTTATAAACCTAAGTCATCAAACATGTAAACATAAAACAGTGCAAGTGGATTAAACATAATAATAATAATAATAATAATAATAATAATAATAATAATAATAATAATAATAATAAGTTGGAAGGGACCTTGGAGGTCATCTAGTCCAACCCCCTGCTCAGGCAGGAAACCCTATACCATTTCAGACAAATGGCTGTCCAGTCTCTTCTTAAAAACTTCCAGTGTTGGAGCATTCACCACTTCTGGAGGCAGGTTGTTCCACTGGTTAATTGTTCTAACTGTCAGGAAGTTTCTCCTTAGTTCTAGGTTGCTTCTCTCCTTGACTAGTTTCCATCCATTGCTTCTTGTCCTGCTTTCAGATGCTTTGGAGAATAGCTTGGCTCCCTCTTCTTTGTGGCAGTCCCTGAGATATTGGATCACTGCTATCATGTCACCCCTCACCCTTCTCTTCGTTAAACTACACATACCCAATTCCAGCAACCGTTTCCTATTTTCCTAATTCACTTTTTCACTTTTCCTAATGCACTCTAAAGCTTTCCCTGCGCAGAGCCTTAAGTAACACCAGCTGCCTGCAATTAGTGCAGGTTCTAAACCCACCAGGCTGAAGGTTGAGTCAGCCTTCCATCCTTCCCAGGTAGGTAAAATGAGGACTCAGATTGTTGGGAGCAATAAGCTGACTTTGTAATAAGGCTGCTTGTGGGGGGTGGGGTGGGGGGTGAAAGCTCTAACAAGCAGGCATATACATAGAATGAAGGCTATTGCTAAGCACATTGATTTGTGCTTTAAATTGTAAGCTGCCCTGAGTCTTCGGAGAAGGGCGGGATATAAATGGGATTAAAAAAAAAAAAGACCAAATGGGAGATCCGCTCCAGGTTTTCCAGCCAGCCTGCCCAGTTCCTGAGTCAAATGTGTCCTTAGAGCTAAGCAGCTGCTCCGGCATTCCCCACCTGCCTTTCAAGTTGCTTTTGCATTCTCCACCTGCCTTTCAAGTTGCTCTTGCATTCCCCACCTGCCTACAGCTGCTCTTCAACTTTAGAAGGAAAGATGCCCAGACCCCAGCCTGTAAAAAATCACAGACTGCAGCTTCTACTCCAATTGGTCCCGCTTTCCCTGCGCAGACTAAATGGAAGATCCACTCCAGGTTTTCCAGCCAGCCCTGTCCCTAAAGTTTCAGCACCCGGCGTATAAGACGACCCCTGACTTTTGAGAAGATTTTCATGGGTTAAAAAGTCGTCTTATACGCCGGAAACTACGGTATATTGAAAAAGGATGCCAACCTTGATGAATGGCAGAAGGGTATTAATAAATTTATCTGGGTGGGGAAAAAACCAAGAGTTAAATTTAAGATTTTACAAGATGCTAGGGAAAGAGGGGGACTCAAGGCACCGAATTTGAAACTGTATTATGATGCGGTGGCCTTGACATGGGTTAGCGATTGGCTTAACTTAACTAATAAGAGAATACTTCACCTTGAGGGTTGGGATTTGGTATATGGATGGCATGCATACTTGCTTTATGATAAAAAGGTGGACAGGGCTTTTAAATCTCATATTCTTAGAAGTGCCTTTTTGCGTGTCTGGAAAAAGTATTATTATAAGTTAAATTATAAAATACCGATTTGGGGAATTCCCGGACATGCGATAGAAGGTGTCTCTATGGGAGTGAGTTTGGATATGTTTTCTTATAAGGAACTACTTAGATTGGAAGGGAATGATTGGCAACTTAAATCATTAGATGAGTTAAGACAAGAAAACATAAGTTACTCTTGGTTTCAATATACCCAATTGAAAGCTAGGTGGAAGCTGGATCAGAAGGTTTGCATCACAATTACAGATGAAAATTTAGTAAAACAAATTAGAGATTTAAATTGTGTGCATATAAAGAGGATATATAATGTTTTAATTGAATTGGATTCGGAAACGGAATTAGTTAGATTATATGATAAAGTGGGCACAAAATATTCAGGAACCAGTTCCGTTGGATACTTGGGAGGTAATTTGGGTTAGAAATGTTAAATTTACTCAGGCTCAAAATTTAAGAGAAAATTTTTATAAAATGTTTTATAGATGGCATTTGGATCCCAAAAAGTTGTCTAATATGTATCCTAATTTACAGTCTAAATGCTGGAGATGTGATAGTTTAGAAGCCACCTATTTTCATATGTGGTGGACTTGTAGAAATATAAAAGCTTTTTGGGTTAAAATTTGGTGGAACATTCAAAAGATTTTTAAGAGAAAGATAAAGTTTTCTCCACAATTGTTTTTATTGGGTATTGTTGTAGATTGTGATGTTAAAGAAACCAATTTGATGTTGAATTTGATAACAGCAGCACGGTTACTGGTGGGACAATACTGGAAGAAGGATAGTTTGCCTACTATAGAAGAATGGGTATTTAAAATATCAAATCTTGCAGAAATGTCTAAGATTTCTGCTTATTTGAAGGATCATTCACAAGAAAGATATATTTCAGTTTGGAGGAGATGGATAGATTATATTCAGAATAAATACGGGACTAAAAAGTTCCATTTAGCTTATGAGTAGATTTTAGAGGGGTATTGTTATTAATTGTAGTGTTAGTATTTATTATATTTTTGTTTAAGATATCATCATTATGTTTTTAATACCTTGTATGTATCTATGTTAAAGGGGAGTTAAAGCACATTATGAATTTGGTTAATTTTATATTATGGATAATTTTAGTTAGAATATGATTATTATATCTATAACCCTGTATTCAGCTCTGGGAAGTGGGGGGGGAAGGGGGGTGGTTTGGGGTGGGTGGGTTTTGGGGATAAGTATTGTAAAATCTTTTTTTGTAAAACTCTTTAATAAAAAAAAAAGTTTTTGACACCTTGCTAGGCGACTGGCGGTACTCAGATATTGCCATATCCTAAAAGTGGTACAATGGCTGAAAAAGTTGAAAAGCCCTGCTTTACAAAACTTTACAAATATATT
Organism: Daboia siamensis; assembly: GCA_024449315.1. NCBI lineage: Eukaryota > Metazoa > Chordata > Lepidosauria > Squamata > Viperidae > Daboia > Daboia siamensis. The sequence goes on from JAKJMR010015856.1 coordinate 81,165, forward strand.
AAGCCCAATAATGAAAGAACTGTGTAATGAAATACTTTTGGAGGCTAAAATACCAAATACATCAGACATGTCAAACACAAGGCCCGGGGGCCAGATCCGGCCCGCGAAGTGGTTTTATGCGGCCCGCGAAGCCATCCTGGAAACAGTGAGGGAACGGCCCCCACTGCCTTGGCCCTGGCCCAGAGACCCTCCTTCTGCCAGAGACCCTCAGATCTGTCCCACTCCTGCTCAGGCCCCCATAGGCACCCTTGATGCGAACGATGCAGAGCTGGCCACGCCCACCCAGTAGGCCATACGCACTCTAGCCACGCCCACCCAGTAGGCCACGCCCACCCACACCACACCCACCCGGCCCCTTGAGGGCAACCGCAATGCTGATGCGGCCCTCAATGAAATTGAGTTTGACACCCCTGAAATACATGGACAGAAGCTAATATTACTTTAATACCTAAAGAAGATTCTGACTTGTCACAAATAAAAAATTATAGACAGATATCTTTATTAAACGTAGATTATAAATTTTTTGCCTCAATAATAGCAGAAAGATTAAAGAAATTTCTGACTGAATTTATACATACAGACCAAAATGGCTTTTTACCTAAAAGACAAATAAAAAAATAACTTAAGAATGATTCTAGATGTTTTGGAGTACTATGAAACCCACCCAGGGAAACACATGGCATTAATATTTCTAGATGCACAGAAGGCATTTGATAACGTAAATTGGCAATTCATGTTCCAGCAACTAGAAGAAATCAACTTTGGAGGAAATTTTATAAACATAATCAAAACAATTTATAATGAACAAACAGCTAAAGTAATTGTAAATGGAGATTTTACAGAAAATTTTAATATTAAAAAAGGCACAAGACAGGGATGTCCACTATCCCCATTACTATTTATATTAACACTGGAAGTATTGTATAAAAACATCAAACAAGATATAGAAATTAAAGGACTGGAGATAAAAGATGAAAAATATAAACTATAAGCATTTGCAGATGATTTGGTTTTTAGAAGAACCGCTTGAAACAAGCATCAATCTTATGGAGAAAATAGAACAATTTGGAGAAATGGCAGGGTTGAAAATAAATAGAGAAAAGACTAAAGTGTTAACTAAAAATCTTACAGAAAAACAAAAAAATCAACTAGCAAAAAAACCAAACCTCCAAATAGTTAAAAAAGTTAAATATTTGGGAATCCATCTAACAGCAAGATGTGCAACAATAAAAGAAGATAATTACTTAAGATTGCTAAAACAAATAAAATTGGATTTGGAAAAGTGGAAAAACTTACAACTTTCAATGCTGGGGACAATAGCAACAGTGAAAATGAGTATCTTACCAAAAATACTCTCTCTATTTCAAACAATACCTATAATATTGGGAAAAACCTTTTTTGATGAACTAAACACAATAATACTGAAATTTATTTGGCAAGGAAAAAAAGCCAGAATTAAACTGAAAATGTTACAAGAAGCAAAAGAAAATGGAGGACTTGGACTGCTGGACTGGACGTTACATTACCAAGCAACTATATTAACATGGATAAAAGAGTGGATAATGCTTAGAGACAAAAGATTATTATACCTAGAGGGGCATGACCTACAATTGGAATGGCATGCCTTTCTGTGGTATGGGAAGAATAAATTACATAGATACTTTCAACAGCACTTTATAAGAAATGCACTTTTCTTAGAATGGGAAAAAATAAAAATTTATATTAAAATACCTGGATGGCTTTCAACAATGAAAGCGTTTGCTTACTCAAACTTGATTAACTACGAGAAAGTTGCAACCTATAAAGAAATTTTGGACAATGAAGGGAAATTGAAGTGTAGACAAGATTTAGAAGAGCAGGGTACTGATTTATCATGGTGGCCATATTTGCAAATTCAAACGAGATACGAAAGAGATGTTAAAACAACGGGATTTTACAAAGAACAGACAGAATTTGACCAGATATTGCTGAAAACAAATGAAAAACTGATTTAAAAAGTTTACAAATATTCGCTAAGCTTAAAGATGGAAGAGGAACAAGTAAAAGAAACAATGATAATATGGGCAAAGAACTTTGGATATAATATAGAATTAGAAAAGTGGCAAAGCTTATGGGAAAGAAACTCTAAAGCAGACATGTCAAACACAAGGCCCGGGGGCCAGATCCGGCCCGCGAAGTGGTTTCATGTGGCCCGCGAAGCCATCCTGGAAACAGTGAGGGAACGGCCCCCACTGCCTTGGCCCTGGCCCAGAGACCCTCCTCCTGCCAGAGACCCTCAGATCTGTCCCACTCCTGCCCAGGCCCCCATAGGCACCCTTGATGCCAACGATGTGGAGCTGGCCACACCCACCCAGTAGGCCATATGCACTCTAGCCACACCCACCCAGTAGGCCACACCCACCCTGGCCATACCCACCCGGCCCCCTGAGGGCAACTGCAATGCTGATGCGGCCCTCAATGAAATTGAGTTTGACACCCCTGCTCTAAAATAACAAAAGTGGCAACATATAAAGAAAACTTATACAAAATGTTTTATAGATGTCATTTAACACCGGTGAGATTAGCAAAAATGTTTAAAAATATGTCTAATAAGTGTTGGAAATGTAAACAAAAACCAGGTACTTACTATCATACCTGGTGGACATGCCCTAAAGCTAAAAGATTTTGGTCAAGAATATACATATGGTTAGAGAAAATGATTAAAAAACATATAGCCTTACTGGATTTATAACTGGAAGATATATGAAATATAATGTAAGACAATTAGTTAACTTAATTGAGTATTTGGATAAGAATAACCAAGTCCCTGCGGCATTGATATTTTTGGATGCTGAAAAAGCTTTTGATCAATTGAATTGGCAATTTTTATTGAAAGTTGTGGAAAAGATGAACTTTGGGGATGAATTTCTGCAATCTATTAAGGCCATATATCAACAAGAATCGGCGCAAATTATAATTAATGGGGGATTAACAGATGTATTTAAAATTGAAAAAGGTACAAGACAAGGGTGTCCCCTGTCACCATTATTGTTTGTTTTAACATTGGAGATTTTATTGATTAAAATTCGGGAATCAACTAAAATACAGGGAATAAAAATAAAACAGAATGATTATAGGTTAAGAGCATTTGCAGATGACTTGGTTGTTACACTATCTCAACCGATTCAATCGGTTATTGATTTGATGGAAATTATAATACAATATGGGAAAGTTTCGGGCTTTAAGGTGAATAATAATAAAACTAAAATATTATCTAAAAATATGACTATGAATGAGAAGGATATGTTAGTAAAATTGACAGGTTATGAAATTGTGAAAAAGGTTAAATATTTGGGGGTATATATCACAGCTTCTAATGTGAAATTATATAAGAATAATTATGAGACGTTATGGTTAAAAGTACAAAAGGATTTAAATAATTGGAAAAAATTACAATTATCTTTGTTGGGAAAAATTGCAGCTGTTAAAATGAATGTTTTACCAAAGTTTCTTTTTCTGTTTCAAATGATACCTATTTTGAAAAAAGATGCTAATTTGGATGAGTGGCAGAAGGGTATTAATAAATTTATCTGGGCGGGGAAAAAACCGAGAGTTAAATTTAAGATTTTACAAGACGCTCGGGAAAGAGGAGGACTTAAGGTGCCTAATTTGAAATTATATTATGATGCAGTGGTTTTAACATTGGTTAGTGATTGGCTTAATTTAGAAAATTTTGTAAAACAGATCAAAGATCAAACTCGAGCGCACATAAAGAGAATTTATAATGCTTTAATAGAATTGGACTTGGAAACGGAATTGGTGAAAAATTGCATGGTAAAGTGGGCTCAAAATATTCAAGAACCGATTCCATTGGATGTGTGGGAGGTAATTTGGGTCAGAAATGTAAAATTTACTCAAGCCCAAAACTTAAGAGAAAATTTTTATAAAATGTTTTATAGATGGCATTTGGATCCTAAAAAGCTGTCTTGTATGTATTCTAATTTACAGCCCAAATGTTGGAGATGTGGTAGTTTGGATGCTACCTATTTTCATATTTGGTGGACTTGTAGAAATATAAAAGCTTTTTGGATTAAAATTTGGTGGAACATTCAAAAGGTTTTTAAGAGAAAGATAAAGTTTACTCCACAATTATTTTTATTGGGTGTTATAGACTGTGACACTAAAGAAATTAATTTGATGTTGAATTTGATAACAGCTGCGAGGTTATTGGTAAGGCAATATTGGAAGAAGGATTGTCTGCCTACTATAGAGGAGTGGACGCTTAAAGTGTCAAATCTAGCAGAAATGGCTAAGATTTCTGCTTACTTGAAAGATCATTCACAAGAGAGATACATTTCGGTTTGGAGAAGATGGATAGATTATATTCAGAAAAAATATGGGACTAAAAAGTTCCATTTAGCTTATGAGTAAATTTTAGATTGTTATTGTTATAATTTAATTTTTTTTTAGAAGTTGGGTATTTTAGAGTGTTGGTAATTATGTTAAAGGCGGGTTAAAGTGTATTATGTATTTGGTTTTTTATATAGTTGATTAATGTTAGTTAGATTATGATTACTATATATTTGTAACCCTGTAATCAGCTTTGGGAAGTGGGGGGGGGGGTGGGGGGGGGTTTGGGAAGGGGATAATATTGTAACTTTTTATAAAACTTTTCAATAAAAAAAAACATATAGTCTTTAAGCCAGAATTGTTTTATTAGGCATAATAGTAGGAAACTATGAGAAATAATGTATATACTTAATTTTACATGTATTAACTGCAGCAAGAATAGTATTTGCTCAATATTGGAAAAATGAAAACCTACCAATGGATGAAGAATTAATTAAGAAAATCTTAGATTGTGCAGAAATGGACAGATTGACATTGAAGATAAAAGAGAAAGAAGTTTCAGTATACTTTAGAACATGGGACAATTTTTATCAATGGCTAGAAAAACAAGCTAGAGAGAAAGGAAAGTGATATGTACTATGTAACAGTCCTTCGGGAGAAGGGCGGTATAAAAATTTAATAAATATAATATTAATAAATATAAATATGTATTAGTAAGAAGAAGACTATCAGGTGCAGTAAAGATGTAAGAAACATATTATTAACATATTATGAAAATATAGAAAATAATTATTGTTTTTTACACACATGAATCCAGACATGCTGTTTGCTAAATATTAAAGAATGTTATTTTATAAATATTATATATATATATATATATATATATATATATATATATATATATATA
>JAKJMR010015867.1:0-18948 GCA_024449315.1 Daboia siamensis
CCCCCTCCCCTCCTTCCTTTTCCTTTAAAATGTTCCTCCTCCTCCTCCTCTCCTCCTGCAATGCACCTCTTCCCCTGAGATCCAACCTGGTGCACACACGGTGACATGTCTTGGACGAGATGGCGACAACCTCCTGCAGGAGCAGCGGGTTGGACTAGAAGAACTTCAAGGTCCCTTCCAACTTCTTTATTCTGTAATTGGGTAGTCCATCGTCCGGGGCTTGCCGTCCCCTCCCCCCACGTTCTTTTGGCCCCACTCCCCCCTGCCCCCATTCCTCGGTTGCAAGGCAGGTTTGGGGGCCTGGAGGGCAAATGCGTGCAAATTTAACTGGCAGGGTTTCAAGGGGGGGGGGCGCAGCAAAGGATTTTGTCTCTGCTTGGTGGTAGCTTTAGGGGGATGGTGTGCTTGTGGGTCCATGTGCATGTGTGTTGTGTGTTTGCATGTGTATGTTGGGGTGCCCAACCTTGGCAACTTTAAGATTTGTGGACTTCAGCTCCCAGAATTCCCCAGCCAGCTATGACCTAGAACAGGGGTCTTCAAACTTGGCCCTTTTATAACTTGTGGACTTCAACTCCCAGCATGCCTGGCTGAGGAATTCTGGGAGTTGAAGTTCACAAGTCATAAAAGGGCCAAATTTGAAGACCCCTGACCTAGAATCGTAGTTGAAAGGATCCTCAAGGATTGTCTAGCCCAACTCACTGCAATGTGCTGATTTTTTTCTGGGCTCAGAAATTAAGTGAGATAAACCTAGTTAATCCTGGGATGGGGGACCATCAGGAAATCCCAGAAGCACTGATTAAACTGGGAAACAGAAAAAAACACACACCACATCATAAAAACAACCACAAACCACTTCAGTGTTGCTGCATGGACTGCCCACTTACCCCACTGAGCCGAACCTTAAAAGAAGATTTTGCTTTGATGTGGAATGTAAACAGGGGACACCAGTTTTCAGGGAGGGCATCTAGAACTACCTACGGAGGCAACTTCAGGAAGAGACCATAAATGAGATCAGTGTTCATGCCCCAAATTCTTCTGAGATAGAAAGTTTATTTTGGAGTTCCTGGTGGAGATGACTTTTGTTCCAAGGCAGTCCCTGGTTAACTGGATGGAAAATTTGAAATTTATTTTAGCAACGTAAGAAGAAGGCTTGTTGCACAAAACAGGGCAAGCTTTTCAAAGAAACCACTCGCCTCGGCAATGGTTCTTCCTCCCTTGTCTAAAATCAAAGTGTCAGGACTGCGTCTTGATGTGCCATGCTTTGCTTGCCGCCAGCCTGCCATACTCAAAAGAGAGAGGGACTGTGGGGTGGAATAAGTGTGTGTGTGTGTGTGTGTGTGTGTGTGTTTGTTTGTTTCTTAGCCTGAGTGGAATTGAAAGTACCTATCGTGCCATCCTTAAGGGACGCGGTGGCTCAGTGGGTTAAGACGCTGAGCTTGTCGATCAGAAGGTCGGCAGTTTGGCGGGTCGAATCCCGAGTGCCGCGTAGCAGAGTGAGCGCCTGTTACTCGTCCCAGCTTCTGCCCACCTAGCAGTTCGAAAGCACGTAAAAATGCAAGTAGAAAAATAGGGACCACTGCGGTGGGAAGGTAACAGCGTTCCATGCGCCTTTGGCGTCTAGTCATGCCAGCCACATGACCACGGAGACGTCCTCGGACAAGCGCTGGCTCTTCGGCTTTGAAATGGAGATGAGCACCGGCCCCTAGAGTCGGAAACGACTAGCACGCATATGCGGGGGAACCTATACCTATATCGTGCCATCCAGTGAGAGCTGCTGGCTGTCCCAAGGTGACACTATGGAATGCAGAAAGATTTTGTTAGAATTTAACTGGATACTGGAAGAAATGGAGGTAGTGACAGATTTTATTTTCCTGGGCTCCAAGATCACTGCAGATGGGGACTGTAGCCAAGAAATTAAAAGACGCTTGCTCCTGGGGAGGAAAGCCATGGCAAATCTAGACAGCACACTAAAAAGCAGAGACATCACCCTGTCAACAAAAGTGCGTATAGTCAAGGCTATGGTCTTCCCAGTTGCAATGTATGGCAGTGAAAGTTGGACCATAAAAAATGCTGAGCGCCAAAGAATGGAGGCCTTTGAACTCTGGTGCTGGAGAAGACTCCTGGAGTCCCTTGGACTGCAAGGCGATCAAACCGGTCAGTCCTAGAGAAGATCAACCCGGACTACTCTTTAGAAGGCCAGATCCTGAAGCTAAAACTCAAATACTTTGGCCACCTAATGAGAAAGAAGGACTCCCTGGAGAAGAGCCTAATGCTGGGAAAGATTGAGGGCAAGAGAAGAAGGGGACGACAGAGAATGAGGTGGCTGGATGGAGTCACTGAAGCAGGAGGCGTGAGCTTAAAGGGACTCCAGAAGATAGTAGAAGACAGGAAGGCCTGGAGGAACATGGCCCATGGGGTTGCGATGGGTTGGACACAACTTTGCAACTAACAACAACAACAACATTTGGATTATTCAAAGATAATCAGTGGGGAAGATGGGAACAAGGGAAATAATTAACCATATGCTTTGGGCGCAAAAATCATAGATCCGGCTTTGCTCCTTCTGTAACCACTTGGCTTTAGTAAAGTGTGATTTCATCAACAATGGATTTCAGAGTCTTTCTTTTCTAACTAACCAAGTTGGGATGGTTGACACAAAGCAAAACAGCTTTATCCACTCCAAACCCCCCCCCCCCACGCTTCCTAGAATTGTGCGTGCTCCATCACTGGAGGCTTTTTAAAAAATAGACCGGACAACAATTTTTAACCAGGATGATGTAAAGGTTTCCTGCTTTGAGCAGGGGGTTGGTTTAGAGGACCTCTGAGGTTTCCTCCCAGCCGTGTGACTTGATGTTTTGAATTGCTCGCTTGGCTGATGACCTTGTTTGCTCTCCTCGTCCGAGACTTTAGAAAGCTTTAACACAGAATAAGGAAATGAAACTTGGGAGGGTGCAGTGAATTGCCACTTTTCATTCTGATGGTGTCACTTCTCTCTTTCAGCTGATAAACAGAAGAGAGAGAGAGAGAGAGAGAGAGAGAGAAAAGAGCTAAATGTCTGAATATGGGAAGGAAAAGAAATAAAAATCCCTGGGTTATCACGGTGAGCCTTGCTGGATCCCAAACGCAGACGGGAAGGGACTGTGATGCACAGCCGTCAATGACCAAGTCAGGAGCTTTGTCAAGGAGCTTCCCGTGAACGCTGGGAGTGAAAACAGCCCCACCCACATTGTTGGCATCCGTGGGGTCTCTGCCAAATTTTTGTCTCATGCTGAAATTTGATCTCCGGACAGTTTCTGCTGGACGCCACTCTCCAGAGACCGATGCTCCTCCGCTCACGCTGCGCCCTGGTGGAAGGACTCAGCCAGCGTTCCTGTTTGGAATCCTGATTTCGGGCTTCTCCCTCTGATTTTTTTGGAAAAAATCTGGAGCGGTTTGACGAGCACCATGGTCTGGTGCCTATGCTTTATGTCCGAGGATGAGAAAAACGCCATGGTGATTGATAAAGAAATCAGCCGCCTGCTTCAAGAACAGAAGAAACGGGATCGATGGGAATTAAAATTGCTCCTCTTGGGTGAGTACATAACTATCCAGGCAGTCCTCGACTTACAGCAGTTCATTTAGCGACCGTTTGAAATTACAGCGGCGCTGAAAGAAGGGACCGAGACTGTTTTTCGCACTTACGACTGTGGCAACATTCCCTGCAGTCATGTGATCCAAATTCGGACGCTTGGCAACTGACTCGTATTTATGACGGTTGCAGTGTCCTGGGGTCAGTGATCCCTTTTGTGACCTTCTGACTAGCAAAGTCATGGGGGAAACTGGATTCACTTAACAACCAGGTTACTAACTTAACAGCTGCGGTGATTCACTTAACAAGTGGGGTTGTTAAATGGGGAAAAAATTCACTTAACAACTCTCTCGCCTAGCAATGGATAATTTGGGTTCAATTGTGGTCATAAGTTGAGGGCTACCTGTATGTGGTATTATGGGCTAGATAGTCATAGGTATGAGTGGCTTTCCTTAGTGCTCAGGCAGAATAATTTTACCTCCTTTTCCCTCTTCCCCAGTGTTATTTATTTATTTATTTTATTACATTTATATACCGCCCTTTCCCGAAGGACTGGGGAATGCCTTGGGAAGGCCACACTTTGGAATACGGCATCCAGTTTTGGTCACTACGATGTAAAAAAAGATGTCAGGACTCTAGAAAGAGTACAGAGAAGAGCAACAAAGATGATCTGGGGACTGGAATTATAATTACGAAATTATATCCATAACCCAGATAGATAAATAGAGCAAGAGAATTGAAAAGTAATCTCTTTGAGGACAAACTACATCCCGACTGCCCGTTTTCATGTTGACACGGTTGCTGGAATTGAGTATGTCTAGTCTAATGAACATACTCAATTCCAGCAACCGTGTGACCATGAAAACGGGCAGTCGGGAATTGAGTATGTTTAGTCTAATGAACTGCTAGATTGGCAGAAGCTGGGACGAGTAACAGGCGCTCACTCTGTTACGCGGCACTCGGGATTCGACCCGCCAAACTGCCATCCTTGCTGATCGACAAGCTCAGCAAAAATGCAAGTAGAAAAATAGGAACCACTATGGTGGGAAGGTAACAGCGTTCCGTGCACTTTTGGTGTCTAGTCATGCCGGCCACATGACCACGGAGACGTCCTTGGACAAGCGCTGGCTCTTCAGCTTTGAAACGGAAATGAGCAGCGGCCCCTAGAGTCGGAAACGACTAGCACACACGTGCGGGGGAACCTTTACCTTTACCTTTTTAGTCTAATGAAAGGGATGCGGTGGCTCAGTGGGTTAGGACGCTGAGTTTGTCGATCAGAAGGTCGGCAGTTTGGTGGGTCGGATCCCGAGTCTCGTGTAACAGAGTGAGCGCCTGTTATTCGTCCCAGCTTCTGCCAACCTAGCAGTTTGAAAGCATGTAAAAATGCAAGTAGAAAAATAGGGACCACTCCGGTGGGAAGGTAACAGCATTCTGTGTGCCTTTGGCATCTAGTCATGCCGGCCACATGACCACGGAGACGTCCTCGGAGAAGCGCTGGCTCTTCGGCTTTGAAACGGAGATGAGCGCCGGCCCCTAGAGTCGGAAACGACTAGCACGCATGTGCGGGGGAACCTTTACCTTTACCTTTTTTAGTCTAATGAAGAGAAGGACGAGGGGGTACAGCATAGTCGTCTTCCAATATCTCAGGGGCTGCCCCAAAGAAGAGGGAGTCAAGCTATTCTCCAATGCGCCCGAAGGCAGAACAAGAAGCAACGGATGGAAACTAGTCAAGGAGAGAAGCAACCTAGAACTAAGGAGAAACTTCCTAACAGTGAGAACAATTAACCAGTGGAACAGCCTGTCTCCAGAAGTGGTGAATGCTCCAACACTGGAAGTTCTTAAGAAGAGACTGAACAGCCATTTGTCTGAAATGGTATAGGGTTTCCTGCCTGAGCAGGGGGTTGGACTAGATGACCTGCAAGGTCCCTTCCATCATCATCATCATCACATATCAAACTCTGTGGATAATGATTTTCTGTGTCATTCATAAATTCTTTACAGCTAGTTCTTGACTTATGACCCTAATTGAGCTTGGCAATTATAGTCGGAAATCGTAGTTGTATCTTTATAATATTTGTTAAGCGAATCCATTTTTAACTATGGAACTGGGTTGTAAGTAGCATTTGGGGGCGGGTCTGTCATAACTTTGAATGATTGTAAATTGAGGACTACCTATAGAATAGAAGGAAGAAGGATGCTTTGAAGGCCTCCAATAAATTCTTCCAGATCCCCTTTTGGGGGCAATTCTCCTCCAACTATCCAAAATGTAAAACTTGAAGCAAAATACTAACTTTGGGCAAAGAAATGTTAGCATTAATTTTAGTAATCAAGCAAATAGACTTCCTTGCAACCACATGCCGGCCAAAAAGTCAAGATGGCGGCTGCAACACCATGAGTGAAGTTCCACTTATTTTTAATGCCGAACATTAAAGCCGACAAACTATTGTTTTTCCTCCCAATTTTTGCACCAGTAAAAAAGCCCCAATTTCCTCTGTCCCATTCTGGCGAAGCACCTATTTGTTGCTTTAAGTTTAAAAGCCAACACACACGCCTGTAAAGCTGGGTGTTTACACCATTTGTCTGAGGCCTTTTTCAGGATTAATGCTTGTTATGAGTAATGTGCCAAAGTCCAACAAACTTTACTGCCACAGTTGCAAATATTATTGTTAACCCCATGTCCATTTTTATGGATTCATGAAGATTAAAGCACTGAACAAAAGGTTTAGGAACCCTTGGCTTGATATCAGTTGCAACGAGGATGCTTTTGGAAAGGAGACTAGGAACAAGCAAGCTTCCGATAGCTGAACTGAGATGTTAGTTAGAGAATGGCACAGATTTCCACTTTAGACTTGGAAGTGACCCCGATTAAAACAATTAACCAGTGGAACAATTTGCCTCCAGAATTTGTGAATGCTCCAACATTGGACATTTTAAAGAAAAGATTAGACAGCCATTTATCTGAAATGGCATTGGGTTTCCTGCCTAAGTAGGGGATGGACTAGAAGACCTCCAAGGTCCCTTCCAACTATACTATTCTATTCTATTCTATTCTACTCTTGGGGTTCAATTGAATGTTCATGATACTGGGACATAAAGCCATCAGCCATAGAATGTGGACTTCTAAGCTGGATATCTACTGATCATGGAGAAGATGCGGTCTAGACCAGTGTTTCTCAACTTTAGCAACGTGTGAAACTTCAACACCCAGAATTCCCCAGCCCACATGGAAGGAACCTCATGGAACATCTATTCTAGTCCAAGCCTCTGCAATGTGCAGGAAAAGAGTTAGAATTAAAACAGTGTAGAGTTGTAAAGGACGCCAAGGATTATTTAGCCCAGAGTTTCTTGACGGTGGCAACTTTAAGGTGAATGGACTTCAACCCCCAGAATTCCCCATCCAGTACTGCTTGTTAAGAGGTGACACAATGTCCACAAATACTGGATAGGGAATTCTGGGAATTGAAGTACACAAACCTCAATGTTGCAAAGGTTGAGAAATACCGGTTTAGATGCTGGCAGGAGAATTCTGGGAATTCAAGTTCCCAAAGGGGAATTCTGGGAGTTGAAGGCCACACACGTTAATGATGCTAAGGTTGAGAAACATGGTCTAGAGCAGGGGACTTCAAACTTGGCGACTTTAAGACTTGTGGACTTCAACTCCCAGAATTCCTCAGCCAGTCTTAAAGTTGCCAAGTTTGAAGTCCTCTTCTCTAGAGGCTGGCTCAGGAATTCTGGGAGTTGGAATCCAGACACCTTGACATTGCTAAAGTTGAAAAGCACTGGTTTAAATGCTGGGTGAAGAATTCTGGGAGCTGAAATCCACAAATCTGGCTGAGCAATTCTTGGAGCTGAGGTCTACCCACTTTAAAGTTGATAATGCTGAGTAATACTGTTCTAGAGAAATATTTTCTTCTTTTATTCTCTCCTCCTTTTAAACTGAGGCGACCAGCTTCCAAATCAGCAAATTTCTCCCTGTAAACCAGGAACTTTGCCACTGAACCACTAATTCTTTCCTTCCCCAAAAGACTGAATTTGGTCTCTGGTGTGGATCTGTGCTTTCATAAATTCTTTCCTGTCACCTCCAGCCTCATGGCTGTAAGAAGGTTGATTGTAAGACAGGCAGCTGTATAAATGTTTTAAATAAATCAAATCAGTCAAATCATTGGCGATTAAGTACCTTTGAGCATTTGGTACCATGAAAGGAAACCCTTGCAAAATTGCCGGACTTACAACAGAATAATATTGGAAGACTCCTATCATGTCACCCCTCATCCTTCTCTTCATTGGACTAGACATACCCAATTCCAGCCACCGTTCTTTATATGTTTCAGCTTCCAGTCTCCTGATCATCTTTGTTGCTCTGAATAACAAAATAACAGAGTTGGGAGGGACCTTGGAGGTCTTCCAGTCCAGCCCCCTCCTCAGGCAGGAAACCTTACACCATTTCCGACAAATGGTTGTCCAGTCTCTTCTTAAAAATCTCCAGTGTTGGACCATCCACAATGTCTAGAGCAAGCTGTTCTCCTGTTTAATTGTTCTCACTGTTAGGAAGTTTCTCCTTAGTTCTAGGTTGCTTAGTTTCCTTAGTTTCCTTAGTTTCCGTCTGTCTTGCAAGATTCAGATAACAACAACAACAATAAGAACAACAACAACGTTGGAAGGGACCTTGGAGGTCATCAAGTCCAACTCTCTGCTCAGGCAGGAAACTCTATACCATTTCAGAAAAATGGCTGTCCAGTCTCTTCCTAAAATTTTCCAGTGTTGGAGCATTCACCGCTTCTGGAGGCAGGTCGTTCCACTGGTTAATTGTTCTGGCTGTCAGGAAGTTTCCTCTTAATTCTAGGTTGCTTCTCTCCTTGACTAGTTTCCATCTGTTGCTTCTTTTCCTGCTTTCAGGTGCTTTGGAGAATAGCTTGACTCCCTCTTCTTTGGGGCAGCCCCTGAAATACTGGAAGACTGCTATCCTGTCACCCCATCGCCCTTCTCTTCATTAAACTAGACATACCCAATTCCAGCAACCGTTCCCTATATGTTTTAGCCTCCAGTCCCCCAATCTTCTTTGTTGCCCTTCTCTGCACCCTTTCTAGACTCTCAGCATCTTTTTTGCATCGTGGTGACCAAAACTGGATGCTGTATTCCAAGTGTGGCCTTACAAAGCCTTGTAAGGCAGTATTAACACTTCACGTGATCTTGATTCTATGAGACTGCGGTTCATTTTAGTGGCGGATGATGATGATGATGATGGTCAGGACAATACTGCAGCATTTGGGCTTCCGTACAAAGGGGGTTGGACTAGAAGACCTCCAAAGTCCCTTCCAGCACTGTTATTCTGTTAAGTTGAACTAGACCTGGAGGCTACTGGGAAATCAAGCCCTTGCGTTGTTGATTTTGTGTTTTTTGTGTATTACCCATCAGGCACCGGGGAAGGTGGAAAAAGTACCTTTATCAAGCAGATGAGGATTATCCATGGAATGGGATTCACAGAAGACGAACGGAAGGAGTTTGCCAAAGTGGTCTATCAAAACATCTTCACCTCTATCCAGGCCATCATCAAAGCTATGGAGAACCTTCAGATTCCTTATGCCCAGGAGGAGAATGCAGTGAGTATCCAAATACAGGGAGTCCTCGACGTACAACCATTACAACCTGGGGCAGTTTGATGTTACAATGATACTGAAAAAAGTGACTTAAGACAGTTTTTCGCACAACCATTACAGCATTCCCCAGGGCAGGGGTAGGCAATCTCAGCTCTTTTATGACTCGTGGACTTCAACTCCCAGAATTCCTGAGCCAGCCATGCTGATGGGAGAGATTTTCAAGCTGAACCATGCTGGCTCAGGAATTCTGGGAGTTGAAGTCCACGAATCATAGAGATGCCAAGGTTGGCCTAGGGCAGGAGTAGGCAAACTTGGCCCTTTTATGACTCGTGGACTTCAACTCCCAGAATTCCTGAGCCAGCCATGCTGAGGGGAAAGGGAGAGATTTCCAAGCTGAACCATGCTGGCTCAGGAATTCTGGGAGTTGAAGTTCACGAGTCATAAAATAGCCAATGTTGCCTACCCCTGCCTCAGGGTCACCTGATCAGTATTTAGACCCTCGGCAACTAGTATGTTTTTATGTATTAAAAATGAAGGGATGGAGCTGGTTTTTTTTTGAGGTTCCATTTTTCCTTACATCCTTGAAATATTTTTAGTTTTATACTAATAGATCATTCAAGAGGGGGCTGTTTTGTTCACAACTTGGAATTGTTTGTTTTTTTCTACTTTATGTACATCTTATTTCTCACAGTGTCCTACAGGGAGTCCTTGCCTTATGACAATTGGGACCAGACTTTCTGTTACTAAGCGGGGCGGTTGACGCAAAGGAATCATTCGTGATTTTGCAACATTTTAGGCCGCGATTGTTAAGCGAATCGCTACCGTTAAGTGAATCACATGGCCATTAAGCAAATCTGACTCCGCCCACTAACTGCTTGTGGGAAGCCAGCTGGGAAAGTTGGAAATGGCAGTCACATTACCCCGGGGTGTCAAAACTTTTGTAAACACACGTCGGTTGCCAAGCCCCTGAATTTTGATGCGGTGGCCGTGAGGATGCTACAACAGTCATAACTATGAGGACTGGTAGTAAGCCACTTCCAGTGCTGTTGTAACTTTGAAGGGTCACTAAAGAAATAGTTGTAAGTCAAGGATGACCTGCAATATTTACTCCTTGTAAACATGGAGATACTATATATTTTTTTCTATATTGGTTAATACAGGTAGTCCTTGACCGAAATTCAGCTCCAAATTTTTATTGCTAAGCGAGACAGTTGCTAAGTGAGTTTTGCTCCACTTTACGACTTTGCTTTAGTGAATTGCTGCGGTTGTTAAGCTGGTTACTCAATTGCTAAGTGACTTTGCTTTCCCCCTTGATTTTGCTCGTCAGAAAGTCATAAGAAAAATGATGGTCACAGCTCACTTTTTTCAGTGCTGTTGTAAGTCCGAGTGGTCACTAAATGAATGGTTGTAAGTTGAGGACTACTTGTAGTGAGAAATAGACCACCGCTGTCCTGAAATCACTTCACACCTCCATGATCACAGTCCTTCAGTGGGCAGCATTCAGCGAAATGGGTCTATTCCTCTAGAACAGGGGTCTTCAAACTGAGCCCTTCTATGACTTGTGGACTTCAACTCCCAGAATTCCTCAACCAGCGTGCCTGGCTGAGGAATTCTGGGAGTTGAAGTCCACAAGTCATAAAAGGGCCAGGTGTGAAGACCCCTGCTCTAGAACAGGAGTGGGGAACTAGGCCCCTAAATGACCTGTGGACTTCAACTCCCAGAATTCCTCAGCCAGCCATGCTGGCTCAGGAAACCTGGAAGTTGAAATCCACAGGTCGTAAAGGGGCCACAGTTCTCCACCTCTGTCTTGGAGGCTAGGAAAGTTTCTTGATTGGCATGGCTGGCTGGGGAATTCTGGGAGTTGAAGTCCACAGGTCATAAAGGGGCCACAGTTCCCCACCTCTGCTGTAGTATTTTCCTACCCCAACGTTTTATGCTCCGCTCGTTTCTGCCTCTAGCAAAATGCCCGCCTGCTTCTGAACGTGGATGCCTATACAGTGGCCTCCATGGAGCCCCACCATGCCCGGATCATCGGCGGCCTCTGGGAGGATGCTGGCATCAGGACCTGTTATAAGAGGAGAAGCCAATTCCACCTGCTCGATTCAACATCCTAGTGGGTTCCTTTTAGTTCATTCTAGTTCATTCATCAAGCAGCGGATGTTCTTACCTTGTGTTGTGTTGTGTTACCAGTTGTGTTGGAACGCTTGGCACCGTGGCGGTGCAATGATTTGGGTGCTTCCTGAATAGACAGTGGATGTGAGTTAAAAGTAAAGGATTCCCCCCCGTCCAGTTGTGTCCGATTCTAAGGGCGGTGATTTTCTCCGTTTCTTAGCTGAGGGAGCCAGCATTAGAATCACAATCAGAATAGAACTGGAAGGGGATTTGGGGATTTTCCAGTCCAGCCCACTGCTCAAGCAGAAGACTCTATTTATCTGTCTATCTATCATCTATATTTTATATCTATCTATCATGTATCATCTATATCATCTATCATCTACAGGTGAAACTCAAAAAATTAGAATATCGTGCAAAAGTTCATTTATTTCAGTAATCCAACTTAAAAGGGGAAACTAATATATGAGATAGACTCATTACATGCAAAGCAAGATAGTTCAAGCCCTGATTTGTCATAATTGCGATGATTATGGCGTACAGCTCATGAAAACCTCAAATCCACAATCTCAGAAAATTAGAATATGTAACGACCGCAGTCATTTGCTTAAGAACTGTGGCAAAAATTGTACAGTAGGGCATGAGTAGGGCATAACCCTTTCCTTAGCCATGGAAATTCCTGGTTCCAGTTGTGGTCATAAGTCAAGGGCTACCTGTATTTTGCATTTTATATACCCAGCTAGACAACCTTTGTCTGTTGGGTCATCCCTTCAGAGATATTTGCTTACCTAAACAGAGTAACAGAATGACCACAGGTGGGGAAAATAGCAGTGGTACTTTCGACTTCCTGCTGGCTTCCCCATTGACTTTTCCTGTTGGAATCTGGCAGGGAGCATTGGAAATTTTCCCTTCCCCTCCCTTCCCACCAGGCAGTAAGCGGCTGCTGCTGGGTGGGGGGGAAGGAGTGAAGGATTACTAGACTGGCTTGGAAACTGTCACAGAATGTGGAAAACAGAGATCATGTAACCACAGCAATAGCTTAGCGGCACAACAGCACAGCAGCGGCCAGTAGCACTGAAGCAGCCACAACTTCCTCAGATTTCAGGCCGGCTGGGGAATTCTGGGAGTCGGTCTACAAATGCAGGCTGAGGAATTCTGGGAGTTGAAGTTCACCTATCTTACAGTTGCCAAGTTTGAAAGGCACTGTACTAGAGAGGTGTGCGCATTGATTTTGAGTTACTCCATCAGTGCATTGCCCAGAGTGACAGGTGTCTCTCTGTTTTTTCAGCTTCCTATCGAACCTGGACCGCATTGCTTCTGAAGGGTATGTGCCAAGCGCCCAGGATATCTTGAGAACTCGTGTGCCCACGACGGGCATTAATGAGTACTGCTTTTCAATGCAAAAGGTGACATTAAGGTAAACTGAAAAAGGATTCATCTCCAAGTGCTTTTGTTTCACAAGGAAATAATCAGGGGTGGATAACTGCTGGCTTAGGAATTCTGGAAGTCCACAGGCTGTCAAGGAGCCATAGTTGCCCAGCCCTGTCAGTATTGAGAGGTTAAACATTCTGAAAGGGTCAGTCATATTATGAGAGACTGTGGTTGTGTAAGAGCAACACATGAGCACAAATGATATGAAAATGCCCCCCTCTGGCGAGAAGGGAGCATATTGCAATCTCATCCCTGAGATCCTCGCACTTATGGGAGAAGTCGGATTTGGTTAATGACTACATGATTCATTTTAACAACTGCAGTGATTTGCTTAACAACCATGGCGAAAAAGGGTCGTAAAATTGGGTGTGACTCACTTAACAACAAACTTGCTTAACAGTGGAAATTCTAGTTCCCAATTGTGGTCATAAGTTGATCAATTCAGACTAGAGCTGGAAGGGACCTTGGAGGTCTTCTAGTCCAGCCCCCTGCTCAAGCAGGAGACCCTATACCATTTCAGACAAGTGATTGTCGAGTCTTTTCTAAAGGTTTTTTTTCTCTCCATGTCTACTTTTTTAGGATCGTTGATGTTGGTGGGCAGAAAACTGAACGTCGGAAGTGGATCCACTGTTTCGAAAACGTGATTGCCTTGATCTATTTGGCATCTCTGAGCGAGTATGATCAGTCGCTGGAGGAGAATAATAGCGAAGTAAGGAGCAGTGTTGAGACAGGAATATTTGGGGATAGACCAGGGGTAGGCAGCCTCGGCTCTTTTATGACTCGTGGACTTCAACTCCCAGAATTCCTGAGCCGGCATGGCTCAGCTTGGAAACCTCTCCCTTTTCCCTCAGCGTAGCTGGCTGAGGAATTCTGGGAGTTGAAGTCCACAAGTCATAAAAGGGCCAAGTTTGAAGGCCCCTGGGATAGAGGGACAATTAAGTGAGAGGATTGTGTCTGTCTGTATGTGTATGTGTATTTTCTCTCTCCCCCCCCCCCTTCTCCCTCCCTCTTTACATATGTGTACTGTACATATTGTGAAATTATATGAGTGAGTTTTGTGGAGTGGTGGAGAAGAAGGGGGGGAAAAAGAAAGAGGAAGAAGAGGAGGACTGTGGGCTCCTTGATGCTCTCTTGAGCTGGATGGTTTTCTTACAGACGTTTCATTACCCAACATCATCAGTGCTAAAACGAAGTGATGTTTACTCTCTGTTTTATAGAAGTGACTTGCCTGTCAGTGGTAAGCCAGAGCAAACCACTTTTAAAACGGAGAGCAATCTTCTAGCTCTCTGTTTATATACAATTATACCACTCCCACATTAAGAAAACCAAGATCATGGCATCCGGCCCTCTCAATTCCTGGCAAATAAATGGGGAAGAAATGGAGGTAGTGACAGATTTTATTTTCCTGGGCTCCAAGATCACTGCAGATGGGGACTGCAGCCAAGAAATTCAAAGATGCTTGCTCCTCGGGAGGAAAGGCATGGCAAATCTAGACAGCACACTAAAAAGCAGAGACGTCACCCTGTCAACAAAAGTGCGTATAGTCAAGGCTATGGTCTTCCCAGTTGCAATGTATGGCAGTGAAAGTTGGACCGTAAGAAAGGCTGAGCGCCAAAGAATGGAGGCCTTTGAGCTATGGTGCTGGAGAAGACTCCTGCGAGTCCCTTGGACTGCAAGGCAATCAAACCGGTGAGTCCTAGAGGAGATCAACTCTGACTGCTCTTTAGAAGGCCAGATCCTGAAGCTATAACTCAAATCCTTTGGCCACCTAATGAGAAGGAAGGACTCACTGGAAAGAGCCTAACGCTGGGAAAGGTTGAGGGCAAGAGAAGAAGGGGACAACAGAGAATGAGGTGGCTGGATGGAGTCACTGAAGCAGTAGGCGTGAGCTTAGATAGACTCCAGAAGATGGTAGAGGACAGGAAGGCCTGGAGGAACGTTGTCCATAGGGTCGCGATGGGTCGGACACGACTTCGCAACTAACAACATACCACTCCCTTCTAGCACTGATGATGTTCCCTAGTTGGGTCATGAAACATCTGCAAGAAAACCACCAAGCTCAGAGAGCATCAAGGACCCCACAGTCCTCCTCTTCTTTCTCTTCTCTTTTCCACCCCTTCTTCTCCACCACTCCACAAAACTCACTCCCGGTAGCACTGCTGTTACCTAGTTTGGTTATGAAATGTCTGCAAGAAAACAAACAGCCAAGCTCAGAGAGTACCAAGGACCCCATAGTCGTCGTCCTCCTCCTCTTCCTCTTCCTCCTCTTCTTCCTATCCTCTCGTTTCCCTCCCTTCTTCACTTTGCAAACCTCAATCTCTTCTAACATTGATAATGTTACCTAGTTGGGTCATGAAACGTCTGCCAGAAATCCATCAAGCCCAGAAAGCATCAAGCACCCCACAGTTCAACCCTAGTCGACCAATATTCTCTTCTTTCAGAATTTACCGTATACATATTGTCTGGCCTTCTGATCCAGCTGAAATGTCTCTCGGTTGTCTCTCGGAACAAACCAATGTCTGCAGAATGTTTGGAGCGAACTTCCAAACTCCTCCGCTCCTCGTTCTCGATGGCACCGGTAGCTTTATGTATTTTTTTCCCCCCCTTCTTTGCTTCCCCATTTCCCCCCCCCCCCCCGCGCTCTTTCCTATCAGAACCGAATGAGGGAGAGTTTAGATCTCTTCAGGACAATTCTGGAGCTGCCGTGGTTCTGGAACACCTCGATTATTCTCTTCCTCAATAAAGTGGACATCCTGGAGGAGAAGATTTTCACCTCGGATCTGGCTGCCTATTTCCCCGCATTCCCAGGTAACATTTCCTGCTTTGGGCAGCGTTGAGGAGTGGTTAGAGGGACGGTCTTGCAAGGCAGCATGTTCTAGAGAAAGCTTGCCAAATTGGTGCAAACTGGGGCCTGCTTCCCTAATCTGAACCCTCACCTAAATTTCGGGAAAAGTGCTCTTTCATTACCTCAGTTAGAAGTTGGTCTTCAACTTACGACCGCAAATGGGACTGGGACCGGAACTTCCATCGTTAAGCAATGTGGACATTAATGTGGAGTGGGAGGCACTGTTTTACGGTGGTTCTCCTCCTACCTCTCGGGCCGTTCGCAGTTTGTATTGGCAGGGGGGCAGAGATCTACCCCGAGGCCCCTTTCTTGCGGGCTACCTCAGGGGTCAATTCTCTCCTCCCTCCTGTTCAACATCTATATGAAGCCGCTCGGTGAGATCATTCGTGGCTTTGGGGTGAGGTATCACCAATATGCGGATGGTACCCAGTTGTTCATCCCCACCCCGAGCCAACCCAGTGATGCCCTTGACGTGATGTCCCGGTGCCTGGAGGCGGTGCGGGTCTGGATGGGAAGGAACAGACTCAGGCTGAACCCCTCCAAGACCGAGTGGCTGTGGATACCGGCATCTCGGATTGTCCAACATGTTCCATCTCTTTTGATGGGGGGGGGGAAGTACTGCCCACCTCAGAAAGGGCTGGCAACTTGGGTGTCCTCCTGGATTCACGGCTTAACTTGGAAGATCATCTAACTGCTGTGACCGGGGTGGGGGCCTTTGCACAGGTTCGCCTGGTGCGCCAGTTGCGCCCCTTTTGGGACCGAGATGCCCTATGCACGGTCACCCACGCCCTTGTCACTTCTCGCCTGGATTACTGCAATGCTCTCTACATGGGGCTGCCCTTGAAGTGCACCCGGAGGCTTCAGCTGGTGCAAAATGCAGCCGCGCGGGTGCTTATGGGAGGATCTTGATACTCCCATGTTACACCACTCCTGCGCGAGCTGCATTGGCTTCCGGTTGCCCTCCTGGTGCGATTCAAGGTGCTGGTAATTACCTTTAAAGCCCTACGTGGCTTAGGCCCGGGGTACTTGTGAGACCACCTGCTGGCATTGTCAACCTCCCTTTGCCCGGTTCGCTCCCACAGAGTCGGCCTCCTCAGGATGCCGTCGGCCAGGCAATGCCGGCTGGCGACCCCCAGGGGAAGAGCCTTCTCTGTGGGCACACCGACCCTCTGGAATGATTTGCCCCTGGAGCTGCGGATGGCCCCTGACCTTCGGTCCTTCCACCGTGACCTGAAGACATGGATGTTCCAACAAGCGGGCCTGGACTGACTATGGTTTTAAATTTGGCTTTTATTGGGTTAAATTGTCATTTATTTATTACACCCATTGTTTAATTCTTTTTTAAAATTTTGTACTTTTATGTTTTTTAATATTTATTGTTGTGAGCCGCCCTGAGTCCTTGGGGACAAGGGCATCATATAAATTTAATAAATCTGAATCTGAATTGTGCCCAATTTTACAGCCTTTGTTTTGCAGCAGTTAAACAAACCACTGCGGCTTGCTAAGTGACTCATGCCGTTAAGCAAATCCATTTCTTCCAATGACTGCTTGTCAGAAGGCAGATGGGAAGGGCGCAACCATCATCAATACAAGCTGGTTTGCCAAGCGCCCAAATTTGGATCATGTGACTGCTCTGGTCATAGGCACAAGGACTGGTTGTAAGTCACTTTTTAAAGTGCCGTTGTACAGCTGCGAAAGGTTGTAAAATGAGGACTATCTTTATTAGAGACACTGTTCGGCTGGAAAACTGGTTTGAATCTCTGGAAATCACCTATTATTACAGCTTAAAATTGGGCTCATTAAAGCTTCCAACTGCAGTAAGATTCTTGAGACACCCTGTATTTATCTAAAACACGGGTGTCACACTCGTCACGTGACGTGTTGTGATGTATCGCAACTTTTTTTGCATTGCCGGAGCTGGGGTGGGCCTGGCCTCCGCATGATGCAACCGGCCTGCGGGCCGGCAGTTTGACACCCCTGATCTAAAAGGTAAAAAAATCATTTTTCCCCCTCAAAAACATTACTAAAAACTCATTTAGTTTTCAGGGAAAAAGTGCAACCATGTATTTGCCATAGCTTTCCCCCACAATGTCCAAATTCCCGGTCCAGACGACATTTTGTGATTTCCTTGTGGTGTTCCATCCAGTGACTATCCAGGTCGACCTGTGCTTCACTTCTAGGGCCACATAAGATGGGTTAGGTGCTGCCCCCTGCTGGGTCATTTTCTTTTCAAATCTAAGATCACAAGCCTAGTGAGAGCTAGTCCTTGACTTACAACAGCTCATTTAGCGATTGTCCAAAGTCACAACAGCACTGAAAAGAAGTGACTTATGACCATTTTTCAAAGTTACAACTTTTACAGCGCCACGGTGACGTGATCAAAATTCAGACGCTTGGGAACTGGCTCGTATTTATGACGGTTGCAGGGGTCATGCGATCCCCTTTTGTGACCTTCTGACAAGCAAAGTCAATGGGGAAGCCAGATTCATTTAACGACCAGGTTGCTAACTTAATAACTGCAGTGATTCACTTCACAACTGTGGCAAGAAATGTCGTCAAAATGGGGCAAAACTCACTTAACATTTGTCTCACTTAACAACAGAAATTTGGGGCTCCATTGTGATTGTAAGTCGAGGTCTGCTTGTAAAAGGAGGCAAATCCAGTTTTATTTCTTAGAATTTAAACTTAATAAGTTTAGGGCAGGTTTTATTTTTGATTAATAGAGCAGATCACAAGCCTTCACGTCCCTGCCCAGTGGAATCTAAGTATTTGCTAGGAGTTTGAGACAATTTGATGGAACATAATTGATCGATCAATCAGTCAGTCAAGTGGAATCAAAAAGGAATTGGCCTAACAACCATTTGTTTAGTGTCTGTTCAAAATTACAATGGAATGGAAAAAAGTGACTTACGACTGGTCCTCACGCTTATGACCATTGCAGTATCCCCAGAGTCACGTGATCAATATTCAGGCGCTTGGCAACCAATAGTTGCGGCATCCCGGGGTCATGTGATCGCCATTTGGGACCTTCCTAGGTGGCTTCTGACAAGCAAAATCCATGGAGGAAACCACGTTTGCTTAACAACTGTGTGATTCAATTAACAGTTGGGATGATTCTCTTAACAACTGTGGCAAAAAAAGTCATAAAACCAGGTAGCACTCGCTGAACAGCCACCCCGCTTAGCAATGGAAATTTGGTCTCAATTGTGTCATAAATCCAGGACTATCTTTATGTGCTAGAATGAAAAAGGATGTAATCTTGCATTTTTAACCCAATACCACACTCCCTATTAGCATTGATGATGTTACCTAGTCTGGTAACAAAACATCTGCAAGAAAACCATTGAGTCTTCTTCTTCTTCTTCTTCTTCTTCTTCTTCTTCTTCTTCTTCTTC
>JAKJMR010015867.1:18958-30168 GCA_024449315.1 Daboia siamensis
CTCCTCCTCCTCCTCCTCCTCCTCCTCCTCCTCCTCCTCCTCCTCTCTACAAACCCCACTCCCTTCTACTACTGATGATGTTACCCAGCGGTGGGATTTAAATACCTAAACAACCGGTTTTCTTATTGGATGCAGGTCTGGGCCTCCGAGGCCTAGAACAGACTTCCAGAAGTGGCAGCCACACACTTCCGGCGGGCCATTCTAGGCCTGCAAGCCCTCCTCCAGGCATCTAATGCCTAGAACAGACTTCCGGAAGTGGCATCCACACACTTCTGGCAGGCTGTTCTAAGCCTGAAAGGCCTCTTCCAGGCCGCGGAGGCCTAGAATGGACTTCCGGAAGTGGCATCGATGCATTTCTGATGAGCCATTCTAGGCCTGGGAGGCCGCCTCCAAACCTCCAAGGCCTAGACTGGACTTCCGGAAGCAGTGTGCATTAAGCCGGTTCTCTGAACGCAGCAAAATTTAGCTACCAGTTCTGCTGTACTGGTGCGAACCAGATGAATCCCACCACTGATGTTATCTAGTTAGGGTAATGAAACATCTGCAAGAAAACTACTAAGCTCAAGAGAGCATCAAGGACCCCACAGTCCTCCTCCTCTTCCTTTCTGCAAACCACACTCTCTAACAGCCCTGATGATGTTACCTAGTTGGGTAATGAAATGTCTGCAAGAAAACAACCAAGCTCAGAGAGCACCAACGACCCCACAGTTCAAATCTGAGCTACGAATGTTGGAACTCAATTCGTGAGGTTTCTATCATCCTTCAAAATATGATTTCTTTAAATTTGCTCATGTAAATTGCCCAATCCCAAAGAGAGAAAGTAAAAAAAAAAACAGTCTGCTTAAGTCATACATTCATGGAAAGACGCTTTGCAGTGGAAAAATAATAATTTGCAGCAGCTGTATATGTTAGGCACCCCTTCAGAAAAAATTATGGGCCGAAATGGGCATAGGAATTTTAGGGCAAACTTTAAAAAATTTTCCTCAAATAGTCAGCATTGCTACCATGGCTAGTTGTTTTGTCTCCATTGCCGTTCCCCAGCTGTTTCCGTCTTGCAACTTGTCTCCTGACTTCCCATCAAAGAAATGGGTGCATTTGCAGCCTCACGGGCATTGCAGATTACAAAGCTGACCTTGATTAAAAAGCAAAGGGACCTTTACTCTGGCCAAGGACCAAGTAGACCCATTTTATGCCTGGCCTGGGAGGTGATGAAGGCAACTTTCAGATTCATATTCTGAATGGAAGGGACCTTGGAGGCCTTCTAGTCCAACCCCCCCCCCCCACCCACACACACACACACTCAAGCAGCAGACCCTATACCGAGGTAGGCAACCTTGGCTCTTTTATGACTCATGGACTTCAACTCCCAGAATTCCTGAGCCAGCCTGGCTCAGCTTGGAAACCTTTCCCCCCCTGTCACGAGTCATAAAAGAGCCAAGGTTGCCTACCCCTGGGCTAGGCCAACCTTGGCATCTCTATGATTTGTGGACTTCATCTCCCAGAATTCCTGAGCCAGCCTGGCTCAGCTTGGAAACCTCTCCCTTTCCCCTCAGCGTGGTTGGCTCAGGAATTCTGGGAGTTGAAGTCCACGAGTCATAAAAGAGCCAAGGTTGCCTATCCCTGACCTATACCATTTGAGACAAGTGGCTGTCCAGTCTTTTGTTAAAAACCTCCAGTGATGGAGCACCCACAACTTCTAGAGGCAAGTTGTTCACTGATTAATTGTTCTCACTGTCAGGAAGGTTTTTATTTCTTGATTCCAGGTTGCTTCTCTGCTTGATTAGTTTCCATCCGTTGCTTCTTGTCCTGCTTTTAGAGGCTTTGGAGGATAATTTGACCCCCTCCTCTATTGTGGCAGTCCCTCAAATACTGGAAGACTGCTATCGTGTCACCCCTAGTTCTTCTTTTCTCTTGACTAGCCATACCTAAATCCTGCAGCCGTTTTTCATATGTTTTTAGTCTCCAGGCCTTTAATCATCTTAGCTGCTGCTCTCTGCACTTTTTCCAATATCTCAACCACTTTGTGGCGTTATAGCCAAAGAAGGATGTTTAGCGGACACACTGGGGCTGTGGTTAGGGTGCAAATAGGGCCCAACCCTGAGCAATTTCCTGTAGCGTTTGAACGAACAAAACACGTTGGTTTTGTACTAACGTTGGCCAGCCACACCTTATTCAGAATTGACGCACACCTTTCATCTTCAAGCTGTTGTCACTTTAAGACCGTGTTTTTCAACCTTGGCAAGGAATTCCTCAGCCAGTCCTTGGCAACTCTATGATAGGTGGACTTCAACTCCCAGAATTCCTCAGCCAGCCCCTTGGCAACTTTATGAAGGGTGGACTTCAACCTCCAGAATTCCTCAGTCAGCTGTTGGCAGCTTTATGTGTGGACTTTAACTCCCAGAATCCTTCAGTCACACCATGGCAGCTTTATGATGTGTGGACTTCAACTCCCAGAATCCCTCAGTCACCCCATGGCAGCTTTATGATGTGTGGACTTCAACTCCCAGAATCCCTCAGTCACCCCATGGCAGCTTTATGATGGGTGGACTTCAACCCCCAGAACTGCTCAGTCACCCAATGGTAGCTTTATGATGGGTGGACTTCAACTCCCAGAATTCCTCAGCCAGCCCTTGGCAACTTTATGAACGGTGGACTTCAACTCAGATGCTTGGCAACTGGCATGTATTTACGACGGTTGCAGTGTCCTGGGGTCACGTGATCCCCTTTGATGACCTTCTGACCAACAAAGTCACTGGGGAAGCCAGATTCACTTAACAACCATGTGACTAACTTAATAGCTGCAGTGTGTCAAGCTTAACAACTGGGGCCAGAAAGGTGGTAAAATGGGGCAAAACTCAATAAATACCTTGCTTAGCAACAGAGATTTTGGGCCCAGTTGTGGCAGTAAATCAAATATGGCCACCTGTAACATGACGGTCAGCTTCTAAAAAAGGTATCACTAAGTTGTGAGCACCATGCATGGATTCAACATGGCAAAACCCAAAGCTGTCAACACAGTTGGAAACAACAATATTATCATGGTTGGTTCCCAGACTGATAAAGACTGAAGTAAGGTTGGTGTAAACGGGGCACTGTTTTTCCTGTTCGCCGTAATGAGAGTCACTTCCTTCTGGGCCGAGAGAAATATTGTCTCTAAAGAGGAGAGAGTTCTTGTAGCTTTTTCATAATAACAAATCTTGCTAAAGAGAACTCTGTGATTGCAGGTAGACTCCGACGTGCGACCACAATTGAACACAAAAGTTCCATGGCTAAGCAAGACGGCTGTTCAGTGAATTTTACCACTTTCTTGCCAGGGTGGTTAAACGAATGAAAATGGTGAAAGAAGTACGGTTCTACATTTAGGCAAGAAAAACCAAATGCACAGGTATAGCATAGGTGGTACCTGGCTCAATAGTAGCCAATGTGAGAAGGATCTTGGAGTCCTAGTGGACAATCACTTAACTAGGAGCCAGCTGTGTGCTGCAGCTGCCAAAAAAGTGAACAGAGTCCTAGGCTGCATTAACAGAGGGAGAGAATCAAGATCAGGTGAAGTATTAATAACAACTTTATAACGCCTTGGTAAGGCCACACTTGGAATAATGCATCCAGTTTTGGTCACCACGATGTAGAAAAGATGTTGATACTCTAGAAGGAGTGCAGAGAAGAGCAACAAAGAGGATCAGGGGACTGAAGTCTTAAAACATACGAAGAACGGCTGCTGGAATTGGGTATGTCTGGTTTAATGAAGAGAAGGACGAGGGGGACATGATAGCAGCCTTCCAATATCTCAGGAGCTGCCACAAAGAAGAGGGAGTCAAGCTATTCTTCAAAGCACTTGAAGGCAGGAGAAGAAGCAACGGATGGAAACTAATCAAGGAGAAAAGCAACCTAGAACTAAAGAGAAATTTCCTGACAGTTAGAACAATTAACCAGTGGAACAACCTGCCTCCAGAAGCAGTGAATGCTCCAACACTGGAAGTTTTTAAGAAGAGACTGGTCTGAAATGGTATAGGGTTTCCTGCCTGAGGAGGTTGGACTAGATGACCTCCAAGGTCCCTTCCAACTTTATTATTATTATTTTCTGTGAATCACTGTGTTTGTTAAGTTAGTAACAAGTTTGTTCATCTCATCTTCCTTCCCTGTTGAATTTGCTTGTCAGAAGGTCGCAAAAGGGGATCACGTGACTGCAACTGTCATAAATATGAGTCATTTGCCAAGCCTCCAAATTTTGATCAGGTGACCCATGGGGATGCTGCAAAGGTTGCAAGTGTGAAAAACGGTCCAAAGTCCCTTTTTTTCCTGTGCTGTTCTAACTTTGAACAGCTGCTAAATGAATGGTTGTAAGTCGAGGACTGCCTTGTGTTGTGTTTGGAAAAGGATTGATTCTGCTTAGACAGGCGCTCTCCAACCTTCTCAGCTTGGTGGCGTGAAGGGGGGGAGCATGTGAGCGGCAGGCATGCGCGTGCACACACAGCTCCAGTTGCGCGAGTGGAACTTTGTACGTGAGCGCAAGCGGCCTCCCCTTGTGTGAATGGAGCGTGCGTGTGCGTGCATTTGCTCATTGGTTGCACAAGTGGAGCTTCAGGCACATGCACTTGCCCATTTCTCCCGCGGCCTGGGGGTTAGGGACCCCTGCCAAAGATGTGAAAAGTTTCTGGCTGGTTTGTCGGTTGCCAGATCAGAGTCAGTACAAAAAGGTTGAAACTTACCATTAAGAAAACCAAGATCATGGCATCCGGCCCTCTCAATTCCTGGCAAATAAATGGGGAAGAAATGGAGGTAGTGACAGATTTTATTTTCCTGGGCTCCAAGATCACCACAGACAGGGACTGCAGCCAAGAAATTAAAAGACGCTTGCTCCTGGGGAGGAAAGCCATGACAAATTTAGACAGCACACTAAAAAGCAGAGACATCACCCTGTCAACAAAAGTGCGTATAGTCAAGGCTATGGTCTTCCCAGTTGCAATGTATGGCAGTGAAAGTTGGACCATAAGAAAAGCTGAACGCCAAAGAATGGAGGCCTTTGAGCTATGGGTGCTGGAGGAGACTCCTGCGAGTCCCTTGGACTGCAAGGCAATCAAACCGGTCAGTCCTAGAGAAGATCAACCCTGACTGCTCTTTAGAAGGCCAGATCCTGAAGCTAAAACTCAAATACTTTGGCCACCTAATGAGAAGGAAGGACTCACTGGAGAAGAGCCTAATGCTGGGAAAGGTTGAGGGCAAGAGAAGAACGGGACGACGGAGAATGAGGTGGCTGGATGGAGTCACTGAAGCAGTAGGCGTGAGCTTAAATGGACTGCAGAAGTTGGTAGAGGACAGGAAGGCCTGGAGGAACGTTGTCCATGGGGTCACAATGGGTCAGACACGACTTGGCAGCTAACAGCGACAACAACAGATTGATGGGTGTGCTCTCTATTTCCCGTTCTGCGGAGTCCCTGGTAGTCTCTGAGCTTGGTTCTTTTCTTGCAGATATTTCATCACCCAGCTAGATAACATCATCAGGGCATGTCTGATGAAACATCTGCAAGAAAACAAGCCAGCGCAAAGAGCACCCAGGAATCTCACAGTTCAACTCTGAGCTACAAATATTCCCTTCGGTTAATTTCCTTTTTTGTGTGTGTGGCTTGTAGAAAAAAAACACAGATACCTCTCTGCAGGGACATTGGATGTTGGGAGTGAGGAGGAGCTGCAGACTAAGCAATGGTCAGATGATGATGATGATGATGATGATGATGATGATGATGATGATGATGATGATGATGATGATGATAATAATAATAATAATAATAATAATAATAATAATAATAATAATAATAAAAAGTTAGAACTGAAGAAGCTTCTTGCATGAGAAGCAAAATGTTAATTACAGAATAGAGCTGGAAGGGGCCTTGGAGGTCATCTAGTCCAACCCCCTGCTCAGGCAGGAAACCCTATACCAGTGGTGGCAAACCTTTTAGAGACCGAGTGCCCAAACTGCAACCCAAAACCCACTTATTTATGGCTGGGTGCCAGGTGGGCGTGGCCTACTGGGTTGGTGAGGCTGTGGTGGTCATGGAAGATTGGGTGGGTGTGGCCAAGGTGGGTGTGGTCACCTCGATGTTTCTCCTGGGGAGGGACACCTGTGGGGGGTGGGCAGGGCTGGGGGAGCTCCAGGGGGTCTCTGGCAGGTGGGGCGGTAGGCAGGAGACTCATCCTGTGGGGTGAGGTGAGGCAGGGTGGGGGCCATTGCCATGGGGCAAGGCAGGGGCCGGGACGGCTGCTGCCTGACACCATCGGCCCCCGCACAAAGAGACCAGCGAGCGCATGGGGGCCAACGGTGTCCGTCAGTAGCCACAGCCTGCCGGCCCCTTGACAGGCGCACTTTGGGGCTCTGCAATCCACCGCCAGCAGTTCAAAGAAGCCGCCTCCGAGATGCATGAGCGGCCAACAGCTGAGGAGGTGATGCAGTGGGTCGTGCCTGGGAAAAGGAGAGCATGCGAGGCCAGGAGGGACGGGATTGGGGGGGGAGGGAAACCAGCCGTGCCGGGATGCATTCAGCCACGTGGGATCTCGGCAAATTAGCAGGCGGCTGGTTGAAGAAGGACAGTTGCCACCTCCGGGGCATGGCGCGGGTGCCCACAGAGAGGGCTCTGAGTGCCGCCTCTGGCACCCGTGCCATAGGTTCTCCACCACTGCCCTATCCCATTTCAGACAAACGGCTGTCCAGTCTCTTCTTAAAAACTTCCAGTGTTGGAGCATTCACCACTTCTGGAGGCAGGTGGTTCCACTGGTTAATTGTGAATCAGATAAGAGGCAGCTGAGTCTGCAGAAAGAAAAGGGGCGTGGCAAACTCCCAGAAGGGTGCTCCCCTAATTTCCTGGGGTGTAGAGGCAGTGGAGGACAGATGTACAGCTAGTCCTCGACTTATGTCAGTTCATTTAGTGACCGTTCAAAGTTATCACACCACCTGACTAAGGTGAATTAGCACCGTTTTTGTCACCGTTTTTGCAGCATCCCCCTGGTCATGTGATCCAAATTCAGACGCTTCGCAACTGGCTCGTATTTATGATGGTTTGCCGTGTCCCGGGGGTTACGTGACCCCCCTTTTGCGACGTCCTGAAAAGCAAAGTCCATGGGGAAGCCGGATTCACGTAAGCACGGCGTGACTTAACTTAAAAACCGCAGCGACTGGCTTGCCAATTGTGTCAAGGAAAGTCGTTAAGTAGGGCGAAACCCATCTAAGAACTGTCTCGCTTAGCAAGGGACACGTTGGGCTCAGCTGTGGTTGTAGGTCGAGGACTCCCTGTAAATGAAAAGGCTATGCAACCCTCTCCAAACAACGATGCCTACGTTCCTTGATATGCAGCGATGGAACGATCTAATCCAGGTGACCCCAGAGGTGCTTTGAAGGAGTTTCGCTTCTCCTCCAAGAAGCTTCCTCAGCTCTGACTAGAGGATGGGGAACGGAAAGATTTATACTCCTTGCAGACAGCTGGTCGTTTGCCTCCTTGTACAGAGTCGTCGAGGCCACTTGGAGGTTTATCTGTGGCCTCAGGGTCGCCTGAGTGATGCAAATGGGTGTGGAGCCTTCTTGGAGCTGCTGAAAGGACGGAGTTGCAGACTGGAGATAGATGGTCTCGTGTCCCTCCCACTCTGTTGAGGGAGGGCTGTTCAATTTTGACCTAGTCCAGGGCTTTTCAACCAGTGGTACGGGTACCACCTGTGGTACATTGGCACCTGGCCGGTGGTACGCGACCATCCTAGAAAAGTGTCAGCGGGGGAGGGGAATGAGCTGAACCGCTGGTAGCACCGCACAAGCCTGAGCGAGAGACGGCTGGAGCTGCAGGGCTGTGAGGGCTCAGCGGAAGCACCATGATCAGCGCCAGGATCCAGCTGGAGCTCGGCGCTGATCCCGGTGCTTCTGCTGAGCCCAGAAGAAGCGCCGATCAGCTGTAATGTTGCAGCATCTCCAGGGTCTTGTAATTTACATTCTGATGCTTGGCAACTGATTCATATTTATGACAGTCACAGTGTCCCAGGGTTATGTGAAGTGACCAAAACCTGCTGCAACCACCCAGCAGAGGGGGAGGGAATAAAAACCAAACACCCCCCCACCCCACCCCCGCTGCCAATCCTCAACAGAAACGCTCACAACAATGAAAACCTCGGACAGGAGGAAGAGCGTCGCCGGGTGGGCAGGCAGGTGTCTTGCTCGGCTGTGGCTTGGGGGGCACTTTTTCCAGTGCCATTGTAACTTCGTACAGTCACTAAGCGAACTGTTGTAAGTCGAGGACTACCTGTACTTCATCACTTTTTTCCTTTTTTTTTTTTTTTGGCCATCAAGTTTTCGACACCTTGCTAGGCGACTGGCGGTACTCGGATGTTGCCATATCCTAAAAGTGGTACAGTGGGTGAAAAAGTTTAAAAGCCCTGGGATAGAAGACCTCCTTGACCCCTCTTTCAAACCAGTGGGGCCTGCCGATTCACACAACCTGTTCTCCTCCTCCTTTCTTAGGTCCCAAGCGAGACGTTCACGCGGCCAAGCGCTTTATCCTGGAGATGTACAGTGACATCTTTCATCAGTTCCTTGACGGGCCTCTTTCTGGCAGTTCTTCCTTCGGATCCCGCTTCCTTTATCACCATTACACCTGTGCCACCGACACGCAGAACATCTGCGCGGTTTTTGCCGACATCAAGGACGCCGTACTGGCAAGCTACTTGGAAGAGTTCAGCCTGGTTTGAAGAGGTCGGCTCCAGAGGCACCAGGGAATTGGCTGGGCGTGCCATCCAGATGTTGCAAAAACCGGGCTCTGGAGAGGCTGACTTCACAAGGAAGCATTCCTGTTGGCGTGCCGGGATGGAAGGTCGGCGTTTGTCACGTGTTTTTTTTTTTGCACCATCTTCCTACCTATGGGAACCTTGGATGGACCGGGTGAATCTGAAGTCTCACTGCCGGGAAGGATTTTTGTTTTTTGAAATAACATTGAAGTTGCACCACTGAACAGGAGATTTGCAACTTAACAAAATAACAGAGTTGGGAGGGACCTTGGGGGTGAAGGTCTTCTAGTCCAGCCTAGGAGACCCTATACCAGTGATGGCAAACCTTTTAGAGACCGAGTGCCCAAACTGCAACCCAAAATCCATTTATGTATCATCAGGTGCTGGGTGGGCGTGGCCCATTGGGTGGGCGTGGCTGCAGTGGTAATGGCAGACTGGGTGGGACTAAAAAGTTCAATCAATTCCAACATTGCGAGATCTTTTTTTTTTTTTCCTGCAAGAAGTTGAAATCGATTGATCGATTGGCGGCGGAGGCCTAAAGCGAAAAGGTTTTATAAAACCCATCTGAAGGCCTAGGACTGGGGCGACGGCGCACGTGCCCACAGAGAGGGCTCTGCGTGCCACCTGTGGCACGCCTGCTATAGGTTCGCTACCAAGACCCTATACTGTTTCAGACAAATCTTTGTGTAACTTTTTCTTAAAAACCTCCCGTGTTGGAGCACCCACCACTTCTGGAGGCAGGTCGTTCCATTGATTAATTCTTCCCACTGTCAGAAACCTTCTCCTTCATTCTAGGTTGGCTCTCTGCTTGAATTAGGAGAGCCTTAGTCTTACAAGAGCTACCTAAAATGTTGTGACATAGGAGACCGAAGGATAACATTTGACCCGGGCTGAGGAGGAAAACATGAACAGGAGTGAGCAAGTTGAAGAGATCAGGAAATCAACTCTGATACAACAAGTGGAGATAAGAAAATTCACTCATCCAGCATCTCGGTGTTGAACCCGGCAGAGTGAAAAGGCAGCTGAAGTCACACAGGGTGCAATGTGTACAGAATGCAGCTGTACAATGAAGATTGGACAGAAGGCTGATGGGAAGTTATGTAGATAGAACCACAATGGGGTTTATGTATGTGTGTGTATGTGTATATATACATATATAAAAGGTAAAGGTAAAGGTTCCCCCGCACGTGCGTGCTAGTCGTTTCCGACTCTAGGGGCCGGTGCTCATCTCCGTTTCAAAGCCGAAGAGCCAGCGCTTGTCCGAGGACGTCTCCGTGATCATGTGGCCAGCATGACTAGATGCCAAAGGCGCACGGAACGCTGTTACCTTCCCACCGGAATGGTCCCTATTTTCCTACTTGCATTTTTACGTGCTTTCGAACTGCTAGGTTGGCAGAAGCTGGGACGAGTAGCAGGCGCTCACTCTGCTACACGGCACTCGGGATTCGACCCGCCAAACTGCCGACCTTCTGATTGACAAGCTCAGCGTCCTAACCCACTGAGCCCCCTGTCCCTATATACATATATCTATATCTATATCTATATGTGTGTGTGTGTGTGTGTGTGTGTGTGTGTGTGTGTGTGTGTGTGTGTACATGGTTATGTATGAATGTACAGGCAATCCTCAAGCATTTTTTTAGTGACTATTCCAGGGTTAGGCAACCTTGGCTCTTTTATGACTTGTGGATTTCAACTCCCAGAGTTCCTGAGCCAGCCATGCTGAGGGGAAAGGGAGAGGTTTCCAAGCTGAGCTATGCAGGCTCAGGAATTCTGGGAGTTGAAGTCCACGAGTCATGAAAGAGCCAAGGTTGCCTACCCCTGGACTGTTCAAAGTTACAACGGCACTCAGAAAAGTGACTCAGGATCGTTTTTCAGACTTGCAATCTTTTCAGCCTCCCTATGATCATGTGATCAAAATTCGGACACTTGGTAACCGATTCATTTTTATGACGGTCATAGCATCCCGGGGTGTGTGTGTGTCTCACGTGATCCCCTTTGGTGACCTCTTGACATGCCAAGTCAGTGTGGAGGCCAGATTCCCTTTACAGCCCCGTCAGGAACTTAACAGCTGCAGTGATCCATCTAACAACTCTAGCAAGGAAGGTCATGAAATGGGGCAAGACACGCTTAACAGCTGTCTCGCTTAGCAACAGATACGTTGGGCTCAGTGGTGGCTGTAATTCGAGGACTACCTGTATCTACAGGTTATGTAAATAGAATGGTCGTTCACCGATTATGTGCTCCAGTCTTCTCCAATCTCCTTGCATCCTGTGCCAAGTGGGTGCAAGTGTGTGTGTCTGTGTCTGTGTGTCTGTGCGTGTGTGTGTTGGGGAAGCTTACACAATTGCAGTTAAGGAAGCTTTTGTAGGTCAACAGAGTTCACCTTGAGCAATTCATTACCGGGGAAGAAGGAGGAGAAAGAAGAGGAGAGAGGGAGAGGAGAGGAAGGAGGA
>JAKJMR010015869.1:228-22146 GCA_024449315.1 Daboia siamensis
CAACTTGGAAGTTTTCTTCATGATTTTCTCATTGCTGATTCAAGGTGGAAGAAGTTGGAAGAAGCTAAGAAGTGAGGCCAAACAAAGTAATCCAGATGCTTTATTGTACTTTTCAAATTGTGGTAATCCATAGGCACATATAGGGTAAGAAAGAAGGCAAATGGTTGACCCAATGAAAATTTAGTTTTTTTATACATTTATAGGCAATGTCATGATCTAAGTAGAATAAGACAAAGTAGAGTAAGACAATAAAACATTGTGATACCTCAAGATATTTTCCACTGCTTTGGCATTATGGTACTTGAAGGATGCACACAACATCCTCACAATTTATTATGAATCCATTTTAGTTCCAAAATTATTGTAACAGTGCTATATGTAACCATTCAACATTTTTGAGAGGAGAGGGTGCCTGAGATGTGGAATCTGCCAGGAGATCCAAGGGATCATTAAATGGTAGCATAGTGAGCTGGAGATTGCAGGGATGGTTGGGAGCACATACTATTGAAATAGTAGACTTACTTTACTTAGCTGATTTAATTTACATAGTTGCACTTATACTCTTTAGGACTAGCAATCAAGCATTTGGGGAGCTATGGTTGCTGTCTATCTAGCATGAGACAAATATCCCTTTGCTTTCCTGGTATATTAAGAACCTACATTTCTTGCCAACATGCCCTATCTAGCAAGATCTGCGATGAGAGTCACCTATCTCACTAACAATAAGTCTGGCCCTTTTTCATTTATTTCAATTTTCCAATTGTATCATAGAGGGATAATACATTGGAAATAGGACCAGCTGAATTAGTACCACTAAAGATAGGTCAGAGACACTTGCTTGGCTTCTACTTTATTGAGTACAAGGAGGTGAGTGGTTAAATGAATGAATGACAGAAAAATGCTAGTAGCAATCAGACCAATATTATTTAGAATAGAATAGAATAGAATAGAATAGAATAGAATAGAATAGAATAGAATAGAATAGAATAGAATAGAATAGAATAGGGCTTTTCAACCTTTGCGCCCATTGTACCACTTTTAGAATATGGCAGCATCTGAGTACCACCTATTGCCTAGCAAGGTGTCAAAAACTTGACCAAAAAAAAAGGAAAAAAGTGATGAAATACAGGTAGTCCTCGACTTACAACAGTTCGCTTAGTGACTGTTCAAAGTTACAATGGCACTGACAAAAGTGCCCCCCAAGCCACAGCCGAGCAAGACACCTGCCTGCCCACCTGACGGCAATCTTCCTCCTGTCCAAGGTTTTCATTGTTGTGAGCATTTCTATTCAGGATTGGCAGCAGGGGTGGGGGTGTTTGGTTTTTATTCCCCCGCCCCCCGTCTGCTGGGTGGTTGCAGCAGGTTTTGGTCACTTCACATGACCCTGGGACACTGTGACCATCATAAATATGAATCAGTTTCCAAGCATCTGAATGTAAATCACAAGACCCTGGAGATGCTGCAACATTCCAGCTGATTGGCGCTTCTTCTGGGCTCAGCAGAAGCGCCAGAATCAGTGCCGAGCTCCAGCTGTAGCTTGGTGCTGATTCTAGAGTTTCCGCTGAGCCCTGACAGCCCTGAAGAAGGGCTGATCCTGGCACTTCTGCTGAGCCCTGACAGCCCTGCAGCTCCAGCCATCTCTCACTCAGGTTTTTGTGGTGCTGCCACTGGTTCAGCTCATTCCCCTCCCCTCTTACCACTTTTCTAGGATGGTCGAGTACCACCTGCCAGCTGCCAAGGTACCACAGATGGTACCCGTACCACTGGTTGAAAAGCCTGGAATAGAATAACAGAGTTGAAAGGGACCTTAGAGGTCATCTAGTCCAACCCCCTGCTCAGGCAGGAAACCCTATACCAATTCAGACAAATGGTTGTGCAATCACTTCCTAAAAACTTCCAGTGTTGGAGCATTCACAACTTCTGGAGGCAAGTTGTTCCACCAATTAAGTGTTCTAACTATCAGGACATTTCTCCTTAGTTCTACAGTAGGTTGCTTCTCTCCTTGACTAGTTTCCATCTGTTGCTTCTTGTCCTGCTTTCAGGTGCTTTGGAGAATAGCTTGACTCCCTCTTCTTTGTGGCGGCCCCTGAGATATTGGAACACTGCTATCATGTCACCCCTCACCCTTCTCTTCATTAAACTACACATACCCAATTCCAGCAGACCTTTCTTATATGTTTTAGCCTCCAGTCCCCTAAACATCTTTGTTACTCTTCTCTGCACTTTTCTAGAGTCTCAACATCATAGTGACCAAAACTGGATGCAGTATTTGCTTGACCTAACTGTGTACTGACACCAAGACTCATTATAAATCATATTTTGAGCCTTATCTTGTCTACTTCAGGTTTCCATTCAGTCCATTTAAGTTTTTTTTTAAATAAACCATACTTCACAGCAGCTTAAAAGTGGTACAGTTATCATCCATGAGGAGGGGTAAAAAAAACTCCTCAAAATGTTGGTCATGGCAGCACAAAAAAAAAACCCCTACCCCTTTGTATGTGGATTATTATTGCAAAGCACAATAATAATCCAGGCACAAACATTCAGAATGACACTGTGAGCTGAACAGAGTTGTTTCTTTATTGTTGCTAACCTATTTACAAGAATCTTGCCAGATTGACTTCAATCTCTTGAGAATAGCCAGATAAAGACTTCAGAGTTTCTTTTTTGGTGGAGAGGGAAATCTGGCCTCCATCACTTCCTTTCCTGCAAGGACTCCCAGCTCTTCAATCTCTTCACTGTCCCCAACCCCAAGATGGAGATTCCACAAAACACAAAGAAGCAATTTATTATCTTGATATTTTTTTATCCTTCAAAATATCGCTGACTAGAACTAAAGGGACCTTGACGATACATCCTCCAATAGGTCCTTTGCATTTCAGGAGGTTTAATCATCCCTACTGAATTGGAGTGGCAGTCAACAATTTGACATTGATTCAATGTCTTTCTAGAACCTTTTGGGAAATTTGTGTATAGGACAAGACAAAAAAAAATTGATATGTTATAAGCTGGTTTTGGAAAAAAAATGCAAAACAAATGTTTTAAGTAATTGTGCACATTAAAATAAACAGCTGAGTACAATAATTGGACTTGGATATCCTAAAGTTATGGCAGCTTTCACTCATAGCATTTTTGAGATATAAAAATGTGATGTGTATTCCTACTTATTATTACACAGGTATAACTGATGCTTTACTGAAGTCAGGTTAAATATAAAATAAAAAGCAATTGCATGATTCTTTAAAGCTTTCACTACTGACTTTAAGGTCCAATTCAAGGTACTCTGAGAAAAACTCTTCTACTATCTTGTCTCCATTAATAAGTCACAGTTAAGGTCACAGGTTTGTGATAATTAGACCCATAATGCATATCCAATTAAAGATGACTTAGGAAGCATTTCTGTTCTCTGACCAACCCTAAACATTAAGTTACTGCAATGCACAAGTATCTTTCTTTTTCCCTTTGAACTACTTAAACTGACAGTACTATCAATAGAAAAAACAGTGGGGAAAATTCTTTCAGTTCTAACCCTGTAGCCCCATCATTGATCTTCACTGGCTATGGCTGTAGGAAGCCTACTTTTGGATTATTTAGTCCTGACTCAGCTGAACTTCCTATGTGTATGTGTGCGTGCATGTGTGAGAAAGAGAGAGGGGGGAAAAAACCCACTTGGTTAAATCTTTCACACACTCACCCTGAAATAGGTCTATGTATGTGTCATTTCCACACACACAAATACTGAACAACGCATCAAAAGAATCCTAGAGGCATTCTTGTTTGAGCAAATGCCCATAATTAATATTATAAACATATAGTTCAAATGAAGAAAAACAGATGCACAAATAAGGAGCTCATTTGCATTTTGTTTCCTACTACCAATTGACAGGAGCAGGCCAAAAAATCAAAACATTTGCAATAGCACATTGAAGCTTCTCTCCTTTGTTCACACATACAAAAAGGGTAGGGCTTCACTCATCATATTACAACTGAGTTTTTGATGTTTTGATGTTTATTGAATTAAACTGTTCTAACTACTCCAGTGACAATGATTCTGAATGTTTCCTTGGATTTTTTTTTAATCCTGCAGTTTGATTCCAGTACAGTATCTACATTGCTAAAATTGTGAGAACTATGGAAGATATTTGCTGGACAAGACCAGAGCCTGCTAAATTCAGCACCCTTTTCCTCAGTGGTATAAAGGAATACAGAGTTAGCTTTGGACAAAGTAAAATGGCATCCATTACCAAAATACCAATTTAGCCCTGAAAAGTGGCAGTGAGAAAGAAACTCAGGTATAACCTACCTTGATTCTTTTGAGTATAAAAGGGAGGGAAAATGAATCTGTCAGGCTTTCAAGATTTTTTTTATTATACCGTGTAACAAAAAATGCATTAGTATCTGTTTTGGGGCCTAGCCTTCTTTAAAAAGCTGAGGTACCTCTTGGATACCCCAGCACCAGAAACTCTTGAAGGCCATAGCACCCATGTGTTTCTGTTTTCTAAGGCAAATGGTAACTTTGCTTGTAATATAGGTTCCAAACATGAAATATGTATAATTTGCATAACCAGCTGTCATCATGTTTCATAACTTTTTCTAAATTCTATTTAGTAACACTGAGATTAAAGATTATCCTATCCAAGGATAATTTCCAAGTTATCTGTTCTAAATTAACTATCATATGTCTGAATTTGAAGAGGCAAGCTTGACTTAGAGCACTCCTGGCTATATGCAGCACACCTACCAACAAATAAATTCAAGTGGCAACAGCTGTAGAATCCTGGAGGGGAGGGATATGTTTGGTTTGAAGGAATCTAGATCACGGGTCTTCAAACCTGGACCTTGGCTGGCAGAGGAATTCTGGGAGTTGAAGTCCACAAGTCATAAAAGGGCCAAGTTTGAAGACCCCTGATCTAGATGAATATGAACACCTGAACCATCT
This sequence comes from Daboia siamensis, assembly GCA_024449315.1. Lineage (NCBI taxonomy): Eukaryota > Metazoa > Chordata > Lepidosauria > Squamata > Viperidae > Daboia > Daboia siamensis. The sequence continues at coordinate 5,168 of JAKJMR010015869.1, forward strand.
TTTCTCTTTCACACTTGAGTTGCTGTCCCACTCTAGTAATTAGCAGTGGCAGGATCTTACCTATCTTGACCAGGTGTTTAAAAACCTAAAATGACTAGATCTGGTAACTTCCCAGATCAAGCAATTCCAGGGTTATCAGCTAGACTGAGTATATGAAAAACCACCATAGAATCAAGCAATGTTGCCAAGTTAGTAACATGGATGAGGAATGGAGCTGATATAGAAGGAATCTTTGGCAGTAAGTGGCAGTAACTATGCAATGTTAGCTGATTTTGGTAGGGCTAAGGGAAATAATATTCTGAACAGAGGCAGTGGGAATTCCCTTTTATACAGTTGTAAAAGACCACTACATAAATATGTCTATGCAGTGATTAGGAGTCAAGCTTGACTTGAAGGTAGATTGACCTTTACTATTTCTTTATCTTTTTAAAGATCTATCTCTGTCTCATTGACCCAACCCATCCTTTGCAGTGCTAATTGGAAACTGCATCTTTCCATATGAGGTGCTACTTGATATTTCTTGCTTGTTTCTACATGTGGCATTGAACATTAGCCTCACATTTAATTGCAAGCTCAGTTCTTTGCTCCACAGATGTTTTATATCATTTGAGATTTCTCCTTCTGTTTAATTTTTTTAAAAATAATGTAGCATTTTTCTTATCCATTCTTAACTATTGTTCTCAGGCTAATGTTGAATACCATCATTATTCAACCATGGAATGAAATCAAGGATTTGTAAAATAGTAATGTGAGAAACAATGCTCTCCAAGGTAAAGTGTTTTTCAAAAACACAACAAAGCAGAACTCAAATTAGCACTCAGTTTTACCTTGTAATATATTCACCTTAACCTCAAAATTATCAAAGTTATAATAGTTTTAAATTATATGAAAACAAAATTATATTTCATATTTTTACATTATCATTCTTTTTATGATTGGTTCTGGTGTTCTTACCATTTTTTTTAATCTCAGTTCATTGACAGTATATGGGATCCATGTATAATATCGATAAATATATATTGCATGAGATTCTTTCAGGGAAGCTACTTTCATAGAATTGAAAGTAAATAAATCACTGAAGAAAAAAATGTTGTTAGTTGCAAAGTCATTTCCAACCCATTGCGACCCCATGGACAACATTCCTCCAGGAATTCTTGTCCTCTACAGTCTTCTGGAGTCAATTTAAGCTCACACATACTGCTTCAGTAACTCCATCCAGCCACCTCATTCTCTGTTGTCCCCTTCTTCTATTGCCCTCAATCTTTTTCAGCATTAGGCTCTTCTCCAGTGAGTCCTTTCTTCTCATTAGATGGCCAAAGTATTTGAGTTTCAACTTCAGGATCTGGCCTTCTAAAGAGCAGTCAGGGTTGATCTCCTCTAGGACTGACCAGCTTGAATGCTTTGCAGTCCAAGGGACTCACAGGAGTCTTCTCCAGCACCATAGTTCAAAAGCCTCAATTCTTTGGCGCTCAACCTTTCTTATGATCCAACTTTCACACCCATACATTGCATCTGGGAAAACCATGCCCTTGACTATATACACTTTTTGTTGGCAGGGTGATGTCTCTGCTTTTTAGTATGCTGTCTAGATTTGCCATAGCTTTCCTCCACAGGAGCAAGCATCTTTTAATTTATTGGCTGCAGTCCCCATCCGTGGTGATCTTGGAGCCCAGGAAAATAAAATCTGACACTACCTCCATTTCTTCCCCATCTATTTGCCAGGAATTGAGAGGGCCAGAAGCCATGATCTTGGTTTATGTTGAGTATCAAGCCCACTTTTGTACTCTCCTTCTTCACCCATATTATCTGGATGGTTCAGATCTGAAGTTGGAAATCCTTTACTAGCTAGCTTTACATCCAAGCTGTAGGCTATAGAAGTTACAAAAAGAATAGATGAGAAGGCAATCTGGTCAAAATCTTATTGATCTTCAAACTTGATTGAGCTTATCTGGCTGACTCAGTCCATTTGTCCTCTTCTCCTGCTACTTCATGAAGAAAGCTAGAAGATGATAGCCAACTCAGCTAGGAATATCATTTTGATCACAGGATTGCAATAAACCGATTTATCTTTGAAAGCAAATCTGTAGTTGTTAACTTATCACATCCCTCTGCTCTCCTGTTAGTCGGGTAAAATGAATGTAAAGCTAATCTATTCAGTGCAACATATACTTTCCTGATTATTCTGTTTCATCCAGTTTCCAAATCATTTTTGAAGTATGATGGTTGCATAAATTTGGGATTAAACTTTCTTAACTATTGATTTTTTTTTATCACTGCTTATGTTAGTACTCTCAATATACATATCCACTAAACACATATTTAGTTTTTGTAGAAATGTGGAAAAACTATTCATCTTCCATAAACATTTACATTTGTTAACAACTATGGCACTGGGTGCAAGTCTGCCAACTGAACTTGTACTTTGATTTTGTTTCCATAGTAACAGCACTTCTATTATATTACCTTATATGCTAATCAGCATTTAATTTCAGTATGTTATTTTTAATAAGCTCATTATCAAGACAAGTCAATGTTCAGGGATACCAACTGCTTCCTTGGAGTTAGAAGAATATAGAGATAGTGGATTTAGACTTAAAAGATTAGTAGAGTTTGGTGTCATCAACATTTTTGGCATCCCAGTCCAAACAAAGATTTCTCTCAGAAGGTTCATATAGATGAAGACAATGTAGGAGACAAGATAAAATCTCATGGAACATCATATGATAACAACCAAGGTGTCAAATACTAGTTTCCTCATCAGAATGTTCTTGATGTATCCTGAAAGTAAGAACTAGAATGGTGGCTGGAAAATTCTGAGAGTTGAAATCCACCCATCTTAAATCTGCAAAGATTGAGAAACACCAGACTAGAATCATTGGACAGTGCATCCAAGACCCAGAAGACATCCAAGGCAGACATCCCAGAAGAATGCTATGGCTGATGATAATAAATCTTTTTAGGTTTTTCCACACCATATGCCCCCAGTTTTGTTTCTGGGATAAATCTTCAAACTAAAAACTCAGGAAAATTCTACCTGAGTTTATGATAGCTGCCAGTTTAAAAATAATAATCCACTTTGAGATCACCTGCATTAGCAAGGCCAAATATCAATTGGGATAGATCCATAATCCTCAGTTGGGATAGGTCAGAATCCCATGAGGGATTCTGAGCCATTCCTGATTCAGCACCTGCAGCATAAACATTAAAATCCCTTGAGCCAAGAGACCTAAAATAGGTGCTGTATTAGAAATCACCCTGGCAAGCTCAGAAAAAAAGTAAGACTATTGCATAACAGAGTGAACAAGACACTGAATATTTCACACAAACCTGCGTACCTAGATAATATGCAAGAACTCAAAATCAGCAGACTGTTGAATGGAGATTCTGCTTAGTGGAGTTCCTATAGATGCATTACTTTCCTACCCTCCAAACCTAGATTGCTGCATGATAAAGTGGTGGAATATGTTAGGTCAGGGCCATAATTCAGGATTAAATCCTGGATAATTGATATTTTCACCTGCAACTAATACGGCATTAAAAAGCAGGACATTAGCTTGAACAATCTATGTTCCTGTTTCCTAAATTTCTTTGGCTAGACAGCAATCTGAAAGAGAGGGAGGACAGCCAACAGACCATCCACCTTCTATTGCAATGGTCAGGTTGCAATGTCCAATTGTAGTTTCTCCTGCCAGTTACTACTTTAGCGTTTGCTTCCAGCCAAACTCTCACACCATCTGCCTATCATATTCTATAATTGCTGACAAAGCATTATATAGATCATTTCAATAAAACTACTTTTATTTCAGCCATGATGCTCAATGACACAAAGCAAGTCCAAATTAAGCTCTATTGATTTGATGCAAAATGCATATTATTTTTAATTTATGAAACAATGCAATCTGTAATAAATTCTTTCAGTGTTTTAATTTGGTGTTCTAGCATATGCTCTTTGCATTATTTTTTTAGTGCTGACTCCAAGTCTTGGAGAACCTTTAGGAAAAAAAAAAATCTCAGTGAAGCAAACTTCCTCTTCATTAGTATGATTAAAATCAGTATCACTTTCTCTCACTCTCTGGGCCTAATCCTTACAGTAGGTGAAAGAGCAAGTATGAGGATGTTACTATTATATTGCTTGCAGATCTATGAGATGCAGATGAATAGATGGTGACAGCAGGTCATTGACATCTAAGGGCTTATTCAATAGTCATATTAAATCATAATCATAATAGTAAAGTTGGAAGGGACCTTGGAGGTCATCTAGTCCAACCCCCTGCTCAGGCAGGAAACTCTATACCATTTCAGACAAATGGCTGTCCAGTCTCTTCTTAAAAACTTCCAGTGTTGGAGCATTCACAGCTTCTAGTGGCAGGTTGTTCCACTGGTTAATTGTTCTAACTGTCAGGAAGTTTCTCCTTATTCTAGGTTGCTTCTCTCCTTGATTAGTTTCCATCTGTTGTTTCTTGTCCGGCCTTCGGGTGCTTTGGAGAATAGCATGACTTCCTCTTCTTTGTGGCAGCCCCTGAAATATTGAAACACTGCTATCATGTTACCCCTAGTCCTTCTCTTCATTAAATTAGACATACCCAATTCCAGCAGCCGTTCCTCTTTTGAGAGCTGTTATTTTTATTCTTTGTTGGTATTATGCTAGACTGGGCTTTTATTATCTCACTTTTCAAAATTTCCCAAGCTTCTTGAGTTGTTTTTCCCTTGAGGATTCTCATCCATGGAATCCTTCCTAAGCTTTTTGTAAGTTTATTGAAATTAGCTCTCTTAAAGTCCAAGACTCTAGTTTGATTGTATTCTATTGCTTGTGCTTCCATAATGTTGAATTCCAATATTGCATGATCACTTCCTCCCAAGGTTTCTGTGGCTTCAACTCCTTCTGTCATTTCATCTTTGTTAGTGAGAATTAGATCCAAAATGGCTAATCCCCTAGTTCCCTTCTCTACTTTTTGGGTGACAAAGTTGTCTGCTAGGTTTGTCAGGAAAAGACATTCCCTGACCGGGAATCGAACCCCGGGCCTCAGGGGTGAGAGCTCCAAATCCTAACCACTAGACCACCAGGGAAAGAAGCAGTTCCTCACTGTACCATCACAGTATGCATTGCTGAAAGTTTACTAAATTGTTTTGAGTCTGAGCTTCCTCCACTGTAAAATCATTAGGTTTTTTTTCCTGAAATTGAGGCAGTCTAGATTGCCACCACCAAGGCTGAGATAATTATAAGTGTGTTTAGCAATTCCTTTTGAAGTTTCAGTTTGTGACATCCAAAGATGTGGACATGTTTGTACAATCACTTGTCATCTTGATCCCTGCCAACATGGCTTGTAAACTACCAGGAAAATTATTGGCGAAGTCTCAGTCAATCATTAATGCCTCTCTGAGAGATAGCAAGGAGCTTGTTTTTTTTATCTTTTGGAGACAGACAGTTATAGGTCATGCACTTATTATGGCAAAGTCAGAAAAAGCGAGGAAGATGCAGGATATAATTTTCAATCAAGCTTCTAATGGGTTATATGAATGAGCCTTCCTTTGTTGGCCAGATGAACGATCATTGTTTGGTGACTGACAGACAAAATGTAATGTTTTGGTTCTATTGTTTGTTATTCTTCTTCTGCAAGTCCCAATGGCCCTTGGTACCATGATATTTTTACAGATTCCCTAGAATTTGGGGAGAGGGGATAAGATTTTTTTTTTGTTTTTACAATGGTTCGTGTTATTTGGTCCCTCAGTATGATTTCAAATAGTATTGCTTGGATAGTTGCTTTATGACTACTTCCATTATGTCTCTACTGTTTTCTTCTAACTACACCACCTCAGATACACCAACAGTACCTGATTTTCCTCCACCTATTTTCATCCTTCTAGGCCCCTCACCTCTGGCGATCTTAAAAAAAAAGATCTGTGAGATGTATCTCATAGACAAAAGATTGAAAAAGCACCAAACCCAGATGGAGTAAAGCTTGTAATGAACAACTGGCCCCCATCATCACACAGATTTTTAAAAAATTACTGGAGGTGTGTGATGCCCCTTCATGCTTTAAACCAGGGGTCTTCAAACTTGGCCCTTTTATGACTTGTGGACTTGCCTCAGCCAGCTTGCCTACCTGAGGAATTCTGGGAGTGCCTACCTGAGGAATTCTGGGAGTTGAAGTCCACAAGTCATAAAAGGGCCAAGTTTGAAGACCCCTGCTTTAAACAGTCTATCATCATCCCATTTCTTGAGAAATCCTCCATCAGGGAGCTGAATGGCTACAGGTCAGTTGCTTTGACATCTTTAGTTATGAAGAAGATCTTTGAGAGGTTAATGCTTATCCAAGTCATCATTTCCAGGTCATATCTTGTTGTCAGGCTAATTTTTTTTATTCTTCAGGTTTCCTTGCCTCAAATTCCTCAAATTATTTAAATCCAATCAAATGGTGTGTTTTTTAACTTCAGGTGGATTTTCCACCTTGGTCTTCCCATCTTAATTGCTTTATTATTTCCAATTTTCAAGCCCAATTCTTCAGTAGTAACATAAGCTGCTGCATACATTAGATGCTTTGAACTAATGTTTCTGTTGGAATAGTCTGGACAGCTTCATTCACATTCTTCAATAATTTAGCCAAATGTCTCTTACTAACTTGATTCAGTTTTGGCAATCAAATTCTTCCCATGTTTTTCATCTGTCTTAATCTTCTCAGTTATTACTGTTGTTGTTGTTGTTTATTATGTTGCTTTGCATGTACAATGAGAGCTTCTCTACTGGAGACAAATTCCATGTATGTCTGGACAAATAAAGTGTTCAATTCAATTTAATTCAACTCAACTCATTCAATTCAATTCAAATAATATTCCTTTGGATTGATTTCCATGTTAGAATATTTCTCTGGCTTTCCATACTAAAATAATATCTAGGATGGTGTTTTATTGGCTTTGGCTGATGTAGCAACTGCACTTTTTATTTGAAAGAAATGACCTTAAAACAGTGGTGCACACACTAATAAGTCCTAACCTTGATTATTGTAATGTGCTGAACATGGAACTGCCTTTATAAGTCCATCAATATAAAAATTTGCTGGCAGACTGATCTCTAGGAGACTCAGAGGCCAGAATGAACCTATGTCAAAGTCTTGCACTAGCTGCATTTTATTTTGGGGCAAATTATAAAGTGTTAGGTTTTACAAAAAAAAAATGACTCATATTATACAATTTGTAGGTCATCTGGAGAGACATCCCTTGTGGACCTGTATGATGGAAGCTCAGGGCCAAAGTTTTCTATAATGACACCTGATTTTTTTTAATAAATATTTTATTGGTTTTTTACTATAACAATCTCCAGTGCCTGGTGTACAGCATGTTGTCTTGGTTTATATTTTAACAAGAAAAAAGGACAACAATAATTAATTAACAATCAACAATAAATAAATTTGATAATTCCATAATTTATATATTAATTAATGATATATTTCTTTGATCTTCCCCTTTTCCCATTTGTATTCTCCTTCTTCAACCATAGTTAAAATATAATTCTTAATATTTTCAATATATAAATAATTAGATATAGGCATTTTTTATATTTCTACAAATAATAATAATCTCTCTATATAGCACTTTTTTCAGCTTATATTATTCTCATAACCATCATCTCATTAGTTCAGCATGCAGCCTATTTTTATAATTTTTGTTTGCTTAAATTTCCTTATATTCAATCCAATTCTTATCAGTCATAATTTCTTCATATTAGTCATCTAACTGTCCAAATGTTCCCATTTAGGCACATCATCCCAATATTTTATGTCATGCATTATAAAATTATTTGTAATGACAGCTGATTTTAGGAATTAACTTCTTTGTTGATGAATTTTGGGGACTGACCTCCTTGCTGACCTTTAAAATGGTCCATGAAGATGTTTTGAATAGGCTTAATTGCTAATGGTTAAAAACAATTTTATTATCTATTTTGAATTGTAACATTTGTAATAATCCTACTTGATACTTTTACTGTCACTACCCTGAAAAAAAAAAACAGTAGTTGAAGACATAAAATAATCGTAATCATAAATACATAAGTGCAGAGCCAGCAAGTTGTGTAGGCCCACCGCTAGTGCATGGACCTCCAGAAATACCTCAAGATGATACAAAACTGTAAGATGAAAATGTAACACTGAAATATATTCAGACAAATACATAATCTTTGCACACTACCCCATTGTGTTCTGTAAAACAAGTTCTCAGTTGAATGACTTTGACTATAAATTTGACAATCCTACTAGTAACAAATGAGTTTATGTCCTGGGGAAAATAAGATAGATTTATTTTGCCCAATAGGCTGTTCTGTCAAATAATAACTCTAAATATAGGCCTTTTATTGAAGCATATAGTCAGCAGTCGAGCAGAAAATGCACAGTATTTTCTATGTCTGAGGGGGAGGCTCCACCATATATGTGCAGTACATGTTCTCTCATAATATGGTAGTCAGTAAGTTCTCCCATGTTTAGATTCCCATAGAATCTAATCTCAAATCTCATGCTACAAAAGCTCCATTGAACTTACTGCAAGAAAGTTTTCATTACTAGTGATTTGAAAATTGATTTTAACTATGCTCAACAAAGTTATTTCACCTTACTAAGGACATTTTAAATATTCCAAATGTAAATTAAGAAAATCAGAGTACCTAGCTATAAATAACTGGAGATGCCACTTCATTACCAGCATATCCTTAGTGGTACTATGACTTGTCATCCATAGTCAAATACCTAACTGTGGAATAGTCTTCCGATCAGAAGACATGAAAGAACAGAAACTGAATATTCATAGGAATTACATACAGTACTCTTTAGCTGCTCTTCTCTCTCTCTCTCTCTCTCTCTCTCTCTCTCTCTCTCTCTCTCTCTCTCTCTCTCTCCCTCTCCCTCTCCCTCTCCCTCTCCCTCTCCCTCTCCCTCTTTTCTCTCTCTTTTTTTCTCTCTCTTCCCAATATATACTAATTCAACTATTTTGGGAATAAACCATACACTATTTCATACTGGAAATACTCCATACACTATTTCTTTTTTTTTCTCTTACATACATTAATATCAATATTATAGAACTATGTTATATTCTTCTTCCTCTATCCTGCTGTTCCTCTGGAATGCAAGTTTTCATTGGAGCCAATGCTTTTCAGAAGGAATTTTCTTAAGATTTCTGAAATAATTGCTTTATTGCATGTCTATATGTAGTAAGAAGGGACGGGGTGGCTCAGTGGGTTAGGATGCTGAGCTTGTCGATCAGAAGGTTGGCAGTTTGGCGGGTCGAATCCCGAGTGCCGCATAGCAGAGTGAGCGCCTGATGGCTCGTCCCAGCTTCTGCCAACCTAGCAGTTCAAAAGCATGTAAAAATGCAAGTAGAAAAATAGGGACCATTACGGTGGGAAGGTAACAGCGTTCTGTGTGCCTTTGGCATCTAGTCATGCTGGCCACATGACCACGGAGACATCCTCAGACAAGCACTGGGTCTTCGGCTTTGAAATAGAGATGAGCACTGGCCCCTAGAGTTGGAAACGACTAGCACACATGTGCGGGGGAACCTTTACCTTTACCTTATGTAGTAAGAAGTCCACTCTACAGAATATTTATGCAGGGACAGATGTATAGACAAACACTTTTCACTAAAGATTTTAAAACAATGCATTCCAGACCTAATATGAACCTCAAAAATGGCACCCATAATATCCCCCAAAAGAAGGTACATTTTACCAAGGAACGACACCATGAAGATTGGTCAATGGAAAATGGCAACGAAGGAGAAAATAGCAATCTTGGGTAAATAGCATTCAATGTGGAAACAGCCTTTCAAACAATAAACCTTCCTGAGGAAATCAGAATGAGCACATAGCAAACATTCACAAAGTACTGAATAGGGAAGTTACAATCAGTAGGATGTGGCAATGAACAGGAAAGTAGTAATCACTTGGGAAATCCCATTTGAAACATTATTGGGAGAATAACAATGAACAATTCCTGTGCTAGTGACAGGACAGCATGTACAGTGAATACAGAGAAACATTTAGGGAAGAGAGACAGCCTAATATGTGATAATTTCTTTCTTTGGAGAGTGTTTATATTAAAGTTTATGGTAAACAGGGGAAAGGATGTATTGACCCCCACCTTTAACACTAATATTTTGGTGTTCAACCAGATTGTTAGAGGCAGTGCTTTTTTTGTAAAAGAAAAAGGTGCCAGAACTCACATGTCATACAACCCGCCTTGCCTACCCTACAAGGTTCCATTCAAAACAGGTGCCAGAACTCCGTTCTGAGCGTTCTATGACAAAAAAAAGCCCTGGTTAGAGGTGTAGAAGAAGGACCACTGTGCCATTAACCTCCACTCTTCTTATCACAGGTGAGTGGCAAAGAGAGAAAATCCCTTAGGAAATTGATAGAGAAAGACATAAATCTATATCAATAGCTGTTTATTAGTGTTTGGGGGGGGGGTGATAATAAAAGGAAAGTAGTGAAAGGAAAGTTAGATATAACAAGTAAGAATAAGGAAATATTTCATTAATAACTTAAATCATAAATGGCAGCTCAGTCCAGGCTAAAACAGCTGAGAACAGACTCAGATTGTTCAAACAGACTACCTCTTAACAAACTTTAATAAAGTTAATTTAAACTGGAGTACCTTGAACAAGTATTGGAAATTCTTATTGCAGTTTTCAATATTGTGTACCTTATCCCCGATTACGGCACTTTAAAAATATATATAATGGTTCCTTGTTTGCATCTTGCTGTGAGGATTTCAGAGTTGCTTCAGTTCAGCAAGTTTCCTGAAGCTATGATTCACTTGGAACTGGAAATTCAGACCCTTTCAAATGATAAGCAGTCTAATATCACTCCTTTCTTTAAATTGGGCCTAATTGTTTAGGCAAAGTTTTTTGGCTCTTCCAGGCTGTGAAATGCACTCAACTGTTCAATAGGATCAGAAAGGCTGTGCTTTTGAAAGGAGGAAGTGAAAGCAATATACTGGATGATATACAGTTCAGTTTTTGGATGATCAACTTTTCTGGGGCTTTGACTGTGAAAGAATCCCAAGCAGGCCTCTGCAACTTTGGGGTCACAGTGACTGGAGTTATGTCCAGTTCATTAAAGAGAGTTGACCTTTGGTTTTCTCTGAGGTAATCATAGGCTTGCAAGTTGGGGAAGAGCTCTATAGTTTTTCCTTGAATGGCTTCAGCTAACTCAACAAAAAAATCAGGGATTTTATATTGCATAGATAATATTTGGATTTAGACAATCCATACTTGTTATCCTAACTTCATCTTGCATTCAAAGTGATCAGCACCAATGAAATCTGTAATTTTATACATTTTTGTGCCTTTTCTGGATTTGGAGGGTTTATGTAACTCATGGCTTAGTCACTTACCCTTTGGATTACTCTAATGAGCTCTGCATGGGGTTGCCTTGAAGAGCATTTGGGAAGCTGGAACAGGTCCAGAATGTAGTAGTGTAGCACCTATGTTCATATAATACTTCTGCTTCATAAATTACATTGGCTCTACAGAGTCACTGAGATGTCTATCTCCAGATTTAATAATTTACATGCCAACCTTAAGTCACAAACTGAAACCCAGACTGCAACTAAAGAATTTACACTTCAGAATATAACAAAATTGGAAGATATTACTATTGAGACAGAGGAATATAAGCAACAACTATCCAAAGAACCACTAACTCTGAAAGTACAAGGAACTACTGCTATGGCAAATAACCTTAAGGACCAACAACAAACTATGGGAAAACTTAATACTCAACTTTTTACTCCATCGAAAGAGCCTATAACTTTAGAAGTATACTATGTGCAAGATAGTGATGCTAACACAGAGGACATGGAAGATCAACAAAGACAGTTTCCTGAAAGCCTGGATAGCCAAGCATTAATTACAAAATTGGATAAGACTCTCTACTTAAAGCAGATGAACCCAGACGGAAAAGGAATCCAGACCGAACTGAAGATAAAGTTTTTAGAGCAAATACAGAGATTAGAACTAACAGGGCAACAACATAATGATTACAAATGGTTTGGTTTTTGTGGATCACTGATGGCTAGATGGTTTCCTTTAATTCAAATAATATGTATTGGAGCAAAAGGAGACCTATTCAGGAATTCAAAGGCCTTAGTCTGGAAACCTGATTGGCAAAAAAAGAAAGCCACAGTTAGATTTAAAAAGTGAGTTCTTAGGGAACCATTAAAGGTAATCCTTTTAGTAATCAGTGATCTATCAGGATCTAAAATAGAAAATGTTTATGAGGTAAAACTGGAATGTGTTTATATATCTATTAGGCTTATTTTAATATTATAATTTGTGCACTGACATAATGGAAATTTGGTTTATAGATCCCATGTTTGATGTTAAAAGACGTTTGATTATTCTATTTAAGAATTAAGAATTAGCTAAAATTTGAAACAGAATCTTGTTGTGTATAAATAGCTGTAGTTTGATAAACATAGGCTGTGGTCCTCTCAGTAATGTGTGATGTATTAGGATGTGAAACAGACAATGTTTATGAGGTAGAACATAGCTATTCAGCCACTGTGTACATGTAAGATGCTATAGTTTTTGCTGTAATGAAATAAGGGAAATTTGGGTTGTGAATACTATTTGGGATGTTAAAGGCTAAATTTGAATAATATAATTAAAATTAAAATTAGGTAAACTTTAAAAAACAAGACATAGATATATCTCAATGAAATTGAATTGACAAGTTTTTCAACTGACCATGCTACTTCTAGAAATTTATTAGTTTAAACTGGTTGTATGAAATGTTAAGGGAAATTGAGAAGGATGTTTTGATAATGTAACCTGAATTATGTAATGAAAACTCTGTTACTGAATCTCTGATTACCCAGTCATTATGATGCTTTCTAAATATGTAGATTTTAATTGAAAAACCAATAAAATTTGTTTTTGTTTTTTTTAAAAAAATTACATTGGCTCCCAATGAGCATTCAAGTATGATTCAATATGCTGAAGTCTTACATGGCATTGAACAGACTATTTGAGAGTTGTTTCTGCTTGATCCTCTATAAATGACAGGGTGGCCACATTCCAGGGCTTCTCTATCAATATCCTCTTGTTAAACCTTCTCTGTGATGTGCCATGGCTGAGGGGCTTAATGATGCTGGAGATGGTCTCTGCTCCGGAAGCTGTAGTCCTAACACTGCATGAGCTCCTGTCACTTGCCTCATCTTCTGCCCATCTTGCAGTTGAAAACATGTTCCATGTGAATAGATAAAAGGTACCACTTTGGTGGGAAGATGAGTTGGTGCTCTGTGCAGGCAGTCAATTCCTGCCAACTCTCTAAACCTTCCTGGTTGCAATGCCCTGCTGCGAGGCAGCTCCAGAGAAGGGAGGGGGGTGGCTTGGATGACCCTGCAGGAAGAGTCACTCGTCTTTCTTTCTGGTGAAAATCTAGCTCACCCTCTTGTGGCACACCATGGGAAGCACACAAGCCTGTACCTGACAGAGCTGGTAAACAGGCAACCAAACTACTACTCTGCAATACCATTGTAGTCTCCGGGCTAATGTAACAATACCATATGATAACAACAACAATCTTCTCTGTTATAGATCCAGTAGAAGAGTATCCCTCTGAAAATCCAGATGACACCAATCCTATTGGTCTTTTGCAAGACATTAGGGACCTTACTGTTCCCTCAGACATTTGAGCCAGGTGGTTAAGTGAGCAATGTTGCCTGATTGGTTCTATTGATGGGTTATTTTTTCTCTCTGTGTGAATTGCAAATGATGCTTAGTTGCTTTAATTCTATTGGTGTGTGGGTGTGGATGTGTGCGCACGCACATGTGCAGGTGTGTGGATTGGTGGTGTTAATTCTTTGTATGCTGCCCAGAATCATTATTATGATGTAGGCAGCTATATAAATTCTATAAACAAGGAAAAAGAAAAAAAATCAATCAACTCTTTGCAGGATGTCAGGGGGACCATAATGTCTTTTAGGCTGTATCTGCATTATGCCCGAGCAAAAGATTACAGCTATAAAGACACAGGGAGTCAAGAGGAAGTAACAGGAGATAACCTCATAGTAACCCCTTACTAGGAAGATTTTTCATCTACCATAAGTCTAAATCTAAACTGGTGCAGTACTGGGAAACTATGTGAAGACCAGTTGAAAAGAAGAAGATTTCTGATCAGTTGGGGGACTCGTTACAAAATTCTCACTGAACAGTCATGTCAGTTCCATAAGAAAAGCCAGGATGCAAAGATGCAAAACTATGTCTGAGCAACAACTGAGCAGAAGGAGAGATCTTAGGCAAAGTATTATTGACACGTGACAGTGAGCTTCGCTCTAGAGAAAGTGAGTCTCCCATGGGCAGAACAGAATTTCTCCTTTCCCTTGGGAAATTAAATAAAAAGTTTCCTCCTGATCATTCCCAATTTTATGTGTGCTAATAGGGTAAAGAGCTTTGAAATGCTATGCTGAGTATCATTAGTTTTTCTCCCCGAGCATGCCATTTGCTAGAGAGATGAAGATAAAAATGTGTACAGTGATCACATTATACTTTTTAGATCATTAGAAGAAACTGAATAAAACATACATCTATGTTTAGCTATAAAACTAAGCTATGTTTAGATTTTAAAAAAAAGATGTTTGCCCTTTCTTCTTGTGGGTAAAAATATAGTTTTAACCATAGTTGCCAGCAAATACTGTAATATAGAGATAAATATGAAAGATCAGTTCCTCTGTGACAATGCATGGAAAGTGGGACATACTTACATGTTCCTGATGTGTGTGTGTGTGTGTGTGTGTGTGTGTGTAATTGATATCACATTACTAAATGTCTCCTTAGAGATATTTTTTCCACCCTCTTTATTGTGATCACTCCTTCAACCACATGACTGAATCGCTCCCTATTGTTAGCTTCAGTTTTTGTACATCCTGGGAAAATGAAATGTGGTTGTGTGGTTTGTGGCTTTTCAGTCAGTGTTTGTGTGGCTCCATCTTGTGTTTCTAAGTGAGGCAACTACTGTGGGAGCAAGGCAATAAAGAAGGATAAGGGATAGGATTAAAGACATTTGAGGATAATGTCTGACACTTTCTTTTATGAAATTTTGAAAGGTAAATTTGAGTGCCATTTAGAAGGTTTTTAGAATGCAAATAAAGATGGCGTCAGGAGGTCAGCATTGGCTGGGATGCATAACACAATTCCTTGTCATTTCATTTCATTTCATTTCATTCATTCATTCATTCATTCATTCATTCATTCATTCATTCATTCTGACAAGCAGCCTATCTCAACCAAATGGCTCTGGATAGCTTACAATAATAGGTGAGCACCAAAACATAGGATAAGTTGATCCAATGATTGTAATGTTTTTAATTGTAACTCAATTTGGCCACTTCTTGACAATCATGATAGCATCTGAATCTTCTTTTTACTTTTTATTCAGCAAATAATATCCAGTTATCAAGGACATGCTTAACAAGTACCTGTCAAGTTTTCAACCGATGAGCTCCTCTAAGAACTCTGAGGCATTGTTTACCTTAAAAGTCTTTTATTAGAGCCCTATAACATTGGCAATGCTTGTGAGAAGCTGGAACGTGAATTCCCCTCCCCTTAGCACAATAATATTAAACACAATTCTCCTCCTTAGCGTAAACCCCCCAGTTCTTTTTTATTGTCTCTTGTTACATTCAACCTTGAAACTATTCTGCTACTGTTGTTTATGTCTAACTAATTTCTCATACATTCTTCCTTCCCCCTCCCTTCTTCAACTAAGTTTAATTCTAAAAGTGATACACCCGTAGAAATATAAAATAGCTGCTTCTTCATCTTTTGTCAAAGCAAGAACATCCTATGTTAGCAACATTGACAGTACCATTAGACTGACTCAGAGCTGATAGAAAAGTGAAAAACCAAATCCCACAGTTTTATAAAATTATCCGAAGTAAAAGACAAATTTGAAATGAAATGCAACCTACATGTTCACATGGTCTATACCAGTTCCTAAGTTTTTTTTTTCTAAACAAACTAGGAAATGATTTTTTTGTGAATTAAGGGAAAATTCTTAGTAGCAGTTGGGCATGTCCCAGTCCTTCTGATTATTTCCAGAAGCATACAGTAAGACTGCAAAAATTATCAAAATAGACATCCTGGCCAGTAATAACTATTGCAGCCATAGCTTCAAAGCAGCTGGAGGATTCTATAGAGGATTCTATATACTCTGCACAATTCACCATACAAAAATAATGGACTCTTCAAGCTGAAATCTTTCTGTGTCCATGATTTATACATAGCCTGTAATATATTATGCATTTAGTTTCATGAAACTCGTGGGATCATTTTTCTCCAATGTGTCAGCAGCAACTTTGTATGTCCTCACCTGGAAGAAAAAAATATACTAAAATCAGTAAGATTTGTTTTTTAAGCACATGTTATTTTTACAATCTGAGAGGTTAAATCTCTAGGGTCCTTTTTCCATATGAGGTCTGTCAGAGGCAGCTCACCTGGGGATGCTTCATAGATTTGAAAGCAGCTCTGGATCTCCCTGCTTCCATGATGTCAGCAGTGCTGGAGAACTGAGACAATTTATTTTTGGCTCACCTAAGGTGTAGTTGAAACTGCTAATATTTCCTTCTGAAAATATTCGAAAGGTTTGCACTTTGATGACAACTTCTGAATAATCCTGGCTTCTAGGCTGTAGCCATTGTAGTGGGTGAGGGTTCCTTGGTACTCTCTGAGCTTAGTTGTTTTCTTGCAGATGTTTCAAGAAAACAACCAAGCTCAGAGACCAAGGACCCCTTATTTCAATCCAGAGCTACAAAATATTCTCCTTTATTGATTGTAATATCCTTTCAGAGGAATAGTATTTGACAGCTTTCTGTATCCCACTCAGTAGCCTAAGAAATTGTTGATCAATTGGGGAGATGGCTGGCACAGAAACTTGATAGATGATAGATAGATAGATAGATAGATAGATAGATAGATAGATAGATAGATAG
>JAKJMR010015872.1:0-13632 GCA_024449315.1 Daboia siamensis
CACTGGATAAAAGTAATGACTCAAAAGACATCTAATCTATTGCATATGTTTATAAATAAATTCACAACATGCAATGGTGTAAAATAATTCAGAATATGCTGCATCCTACCTCCTTGGCTACTATCACATCAATCCAAAGTTATCAAATAACAGAAAAGAATTAGTTCATATTTGTTTCATTTTTGCTTACTGTCAGAGATGCATCAAGTATTTGTTTTCAATATATTTTGCCCTATTTTTGTAATCTTAGTAAAGGAAAACAAATCTGGATCATATTTGATTACAGCTATCTTCATAGACATATCCATATCGATACTTCAACAATAATACATTTATGGTATACCCCTGCTTTCCTTAGTTTGTTTTTTGCCACTTCCTTTTATAGTCAGGCAGGATAAAATTATGAGGGGTCTTTGGTACTCTCTGAGTTTGCTTGTTTTATTGCAGACATTTCATTACCCAACTAGGTAACATCATCAGTGCTAGTCCAAACATACCAAGTCCTCCTTCATTTTGCTATTTTCCCCTCAAAAATAACATGGTGAGGTAAGTTGGGCTGAGAAAAAGCAATTGGCTCAAAGTCACTCAGCTAGCTTTAGACAAAGTGGAAATAAAACCTCTGCTTTTTAGCCTACTGCCTTAACTACTATATCAAACTTAACCACCAAACCAAAATGGTTTTACCGCAACTGTAATTCTCAGACCACACACGTGTATGGGAACTTCTTCATTTCTGAACATAGAAATAGCATTTCCACTGTGACATACTCTGGCATAAACCTGAATTAATATTACTTTGGGGGGCAATAACTTTAAATATTCTGACCTTTGAGTGTGCAAGTTGTCATTTATAATTTTGCCTTAATGTAACTAATGCCTTTCAGAAGGAAATTTAAGGCATCATACAAGGAAATCAATAAAGGGAACTTTTGAGTGTCACTAAGATATCAAGGAAAAAAAGCTGTACTGAAAATGCAAATTGTACTTTCTGCAAATTGCTGGTTTGGGAGACCCTTCATTAGATCTTTATGCACTGTGGCCTTAAAATATCATTTAGACAGACCAATCAACAAGAGAACCAATCAGCTGCTCAGAATTCAAAGATAGCACCAAACAAGCAATCATATGACCAGCTGATGACACTGGCACACAAGAGAAATGAGCTAAGGAGAATAGGACAAGAAAATCCTACTGATGATGTTACATAGTTTGGTAACAAAATGTTCAGAAATTATATTGAAACAAGCTTGGAGAAAAAACCACAGCCAAAATCTAAAACCCGAATTACAATAATTTTCTATTATTTCAAGATCATTGTTTAATTGGTACAGTGCTAACTACCCAACTTGTTAGGTACCAACATGTTTTGTTGTGGAAGCAAAATCTTTCTATACAAATTAACATCTTGGAATAGAATGGAATGCTGTTTTTACTTTATTCATTATCTAGTTTGTTCAGAATAAGTTCCTAGATGCCAAATATTTCTTCAGTCTGCATCCAACCAAAGATAAGGCTTATTCTAAAAGTGACTGTGGTCTTTACTCACAAGATTACTTCAAAAAGAATTTGACCATGGGACAGAGGCCTTTTGCCAGTCTTTGTCTCAGCAGAAACCCTCCCACATCCCATTCATGTGGCATTTTGTTTACAAAAAATGCTTGCATTCATCTGTCTTCACTGAAATAAATCAGGTGGTGTTTGAAGCCTGTGTCATTGCACTCTTTTTAGGAGCAAATGTTTTAAAATATTCTGATATTCTACATACCATCCATTCTCAATCCACAATGAATTAACAAAGATTACCATATTGGGAAAAATATTTGGAATATTATAAAAAGACATAAAGCAAAATCAGCATATTAAAGGTAAAGAAAAAGATGCATTGATTAAGCAGGACTTTCAAATGAAGCTGAAATTAAATGAATTATTTAATTCTGAACTTTTGCATTCAGCAAATATTTAATTAAACAGTTAATTGTAAAAACAAGTTGGGAAACCACAACGTTTGCAAAATCAGCAATAAAATTAAGAATATACTTCTTTCTCTTTCTTTCTCTTTCTCTTATGTTACAAGGTTCAGATGTTTTCTTTATTACTGTTTTGATATGCCATTTTTAAATGAAAAAGCTTATAAAATTAGAGATATGCATACAAACCAAATTTGTTGATTTACTTATTTAAAATTCAAAAGTTGCCAAATTGATTTTCACCCATGAAGGCTCAAATTATTAACAAAACCTTGTGAACATATTACAGGCAAATAATAGGTAATATTCATCATGACCACCGCTTTCCAGAGTAATAGAATTTTCTATTATGAGAACAGAATGCAAAAAAGAATTATCAGAACAGACCAAAAGTTAGTGACTTGATTCACTGACTTCCATGGTCCTATGAAAGCAATGTTCTAGAAACTAAGTTGACATTAAATGTTCTTTTAATTCCCCCCTTTCCTTGTAACAGTGACCTTCAAATTGAACAATCCTACTGTCAATATTTCATATTAAAAACAATTAGCATGACAAGATTAAGCAGCTTGCTCACCTCTTTTAAAAATTTCATAGCGAATGGAGAAGCCTGCTCCATGAGTTTCATAATCAGAGACAAACTTGATTAAGAGGTATGGTCCTGTAGATATCACAGGTGGGGGGGCAATTTTGCCACAAAACTTTCCCCACACTCGCCCATTTGCGCTGTCTCCATCAATCACTTCAACATAATCGTACCTGGTAGATAAATTGAAGCAAAAAAAAAAAAAACTTTTAACTTCCAGTGAAGGAAAAAAAAAGAAAGAAAACTAATTAATTTAAGAACCACAGCCATGCAGCACAAATAATGAAGAATAATGCTAGCCTGTTTGGAAGCTGTATTATCCTAAAAGATGAGCGCAAAATGAAAAAAAATTAAAATGGACTGCATCATGTCGGTAGACATCATCTGGCAAGATGAAACTATTAGGAAGAATAGCACCATTATGGTTACAGACAATATCAGCTAAAGTAACCAATTAACAAGAAAAAGGAAATCTCGTGAGCACAATTCTGTATTATTAAATTGGATTCCTTTGTCTATCATGGCATTGTTATCAATACATAATACACTAAATTCTTTTCAAAGGGTAGTGTTCTTGTCTGAATTCTAAAACATCATTTTGGCTTTAATTTTTGTACAATACTTGTATTCTGATATGCAATTCTGCAAGTGTATAGTCCACAGAATAATGTGGAGTTTCACATATTATGCTACCTTTTTTGCTTTGCAGCTTTCTTAATTGTTACACATTTGTGTATTTTTAAACATCATATTACTTAAAATGACTATGGTAATATAAAAATGGATTTTGATAAGGATTGCTCCATAGAATGGCTTGACTCTGTCTCCTACACACGAGCAAGACACGTGTATAAAACAATAAAAAAGGAAATATGCAATAATGAAAATGAAACTCTGCTTCAGCTGCATGAGTATATTAAACAACCCATTTTATCAATCTCAAATGATTGCAAAATAATAAAGGCACATAAAACAATTTTAAAATATGAACTTGCTTCTTGCCAAATCATCCTGTAGACCATTTAGATTAAAACTGTCTATTATGGTTTAAGAGTGAGATTAAAGGATTATTTTCACAATTATCTAAGAATTTCATAACAGCAGATTATAAGTGAGAATTTATTTTACTAAAGATTAGAGACCCCCAATTATTAACCAAATTTCACATAAACACAAAAATGAAAAAAAAATGCTTACCCAATTTCTGAAACATAATTGGACACCAAATCTTGAACAATAATAACAGGTAGTAGCATTTATCCTGGCTATTCTTTAAAGGCTAAATCAGTCAGTCCTCATAAATCTTACCAGGAAGCCCCAGAAATGGATACTATAGATTGAACAACTTAGAAAAGAAAACATAAATGTCCAGGACCACAGAGACAAAACAAAAGCAACCCACTTTTACACTGATGACAACAAACCACACAGAGATGTCCATGAAGATATCAGGAGTTAAACCAGACTCCAGAAAAGTTAACCTAGTGTTTCTCAACCTTAGAAATTTTAAGATGTGTGAACTTGAACTCCCATAATTCCTTAGTTAGCAAGTTAGAGTTGCTAAGGTTGAGAAGGTTGAGGCACTTGACCGTGTTGTACCCTTGCGACCCCTGACCCGGCGCAGATCCCGTTGGGCTCCATGGTTTTCTGTGGAGCTCCGGGAGATGAAGCGTCGGAGACAGTGTCTGGAGAGCGGTTGGAGGTCCAGCCGATCCAAATCTGACCGATTGCTGTTAAGAACCTTCATAAGGTCTTATCTTGTGGCGATGAGGACAGCGAAGGCTAATTATTTCGCTGCCCTCATCGCGTCCACAGATAATCGCCCGGCTGCCCTGTTTAGGGTGACTCGCTCCCTTCTTAACCAGGAGGTGAGGGAGGATCCCTTGTAGGGTCAGGCCGAGGAATTTAGTCATCATCTGATGGACAAAATCGCTCAGATACGGACTGGTTTGGATTCGGACTGGGCAGAATCTGACGTGGAGGAATCGGATGGTCTTGAGTATGTTATCTGGACTGAGTTCGATCCTGTTTCCCCTGGCGATGTGGACAGGATTATGGGGAGGCTGAGCTCCACCAACTGTTTATTGGACCCGTGCCCCTCCTGGCTGGTTTTTGCGGCCTGGGAGGAGACACGAGCCTGGTTCCAGGCAGTAATAACTGCTTCTTTGAAGGAGGGTATCTTTCCCGCCACCTTGAAGGAGGCGGTGGTGAGACCCCTCCTCAAGAAGCCTGCCCTGGACCCAGCTGTTTTAAACAACTATCGTCCGGTCTCCAACCTTCGCTTTCTGGCGAAGGTTGTTGAGAGTGTGGTGGCGCAACAGCTTCCCCTGTTCCTGGAGGAAACTGATTATCTGGACCCGTACCAATCGGGTTTCAGGCCCGGGCACAGCACGGAGATGGCATTGGTCGTGCTGGTGAATGATCTCTGGCGGGCTCGGGACAGGGGTTGTTCCTCTGTCCTAGTCCTATTAGACCTCTCAGCGGCTTTTGATACTATCGACCATGGTATCCTACTGCGGCGTCTCAGGGGGTTGGGAGTGGGAGGCACTGTTTTACGGTGGTTCTCCTCCTATCTCCTGGGCTGCTCGCAGTCGATGTTGACGGGAGGGCAGAGATCCGCCCCAAGGCCTCTCGTTTGTGGAGTCCCTCAGGGGTTGGTTCTCTCTCCCCTCCCGTTCAACATCTATATGAAGCCACTGGGCGAGATCATTCGTGGTTTTGGGGTGGGGTATCATCAGTACGCTGATGATACCCAACTTTTTTTCTCCACCCCGAACCAACCCAGTGATGCCCTCACCGTGATGTCCCACTGCCTGGAGGCGGTTCGTGTTTGGATGGGGAGAAACAGGCTTCGTCTAAATCCTGCCAAGTCTGAGTGGCTGTGCATACCGGCATCTCAGGTTAACCAGACTATTCCATCGTTAACAATGGGGGGGTGAGGTGTTACCCCCTGTTGATAGGGCTCGCAACTTGGTGTCCCCCTGCATTCGCGGCTCAGTTTTGAAGACCATATAGGAACTGTGACCAGGGGGGCCTTTGCCCAGGTTCACCTGGTATGCCAGTTGTGACCCTACCTGGACCGAGATGCCCTACGCACAGTCACTCATGCGCTCATGACCTCCCGTTTAGACTACTGGAACGCTCTCTACATGGGGCTGCCCTTGAGGACCACTTGGAGGCTTCAGCTGTTGCAAAATGCAGCCACGCGAGTTGTGATGGGGATTTCCCGTTATTCCCATGTAACACCTCTGCTCCACGAGCTGCATTGGCTTCCGGTTGCCCTCCGGGTGAGATTCAAGATGCTGGTGATGACCTATAAAGCCCTAAATGGCTTGGGTCCAGGATATCTGAGGGAACATCTGCTGCCAGCATCAAGCTCCCTTCGTCCTGTGCACTCCCACAGGGAGGGCCTTCTCAGGGTTTCGCCGGTAAAAGAATGCCGGCGGATAACACCCAGGGGAAGGGCCTTCTCTGTGGGGGCGCCTGCCCTTTGGAACCAGCTGCCCATGGAGCTTAGGACTGCCCCCGACCTTCAATCATTTCACCGAAACCTGAAGACCTGGCTCCTCGAGCTTTCCGGCCCAGGCTGAGTTTTAATTGGGGTTTTAACCGGGGTTTTATATTTTTTCAGGGATTTAGTTTAATCTTTTTAAACTGTTCTTAATTTTTGTATTGATGTTTTATATACCCTGTAAACCGCCCTGAGTCCTATGGGAAAGGGCGGTATATAAATTCAATAAAATTCAAATATAAACACTGATCCAACCAGTTATATGTTAAAGAACTCTACTGTACTGTGGAATATGAATTAATCTCTTTCCTTGATATTGCAGGTTTAACATGATGCTCTAGGCTTTGCACTCTGGTATCTAATACAGATGGATGATGCAAAAGGAAGACAATAAGGGGGAAGAAAAGCTACTTTTCCCTCATATATTTTATCATTACTGCAACTGCTGCTCCCAGCAATTACTGATATAGCAAGTAAAAGAAAGAAAAGAAAGTAGCTGGGGAGCTCATGGCTAGTTGGAATGCTTTTAGGATGGAAAAGGAATTTTGATCTGGAATTTTGAAGATAGGGGAAATAGCCAAACTTTAAAAGATAGATTCAAGATAAAGAAGGAACTTGACAGACTTGAACCCTAGGCCCTATTTGACAAAATGCAATTCAGTCATGAGAAAAATAAGGTATTACACTAAATGCACCTGTATAGAATAGGTAATGCCTTCTACACACTAAAAAGCAGAGACATCACCCTGGCTACAAAAGTGTGTATAGTCAAGGCTATGGTCTTCCCAGTTGCAATGTATGGCTGTGAAATTTGGACCATAAGAAAGGCCGAGCACCAAAGAATTGAGGCCTTTGAAGTATGGTGCTGGAGAAGACTCCTGCGAGTCCCTTGGACTGCAAGATGTTCAAACCAGTTAGTCCTAGACAAGATCAACCCTGACTGCTCTTTAGAAGGCCAGATCCTGAAGTTGAAACTCAAATACTTTGGCCACCTAATGAGAAGGAAGGACTCACTGGAGAAGGGCCTAATGCTGGGAAAGGTTGAGGGCAATAGAAGAAGGGGATGACAGAGAATGAGGTGGCTGGATGTAGTCACTGAAGCAGTAGGCGTGAGCGTAAATCAGATGTGTCAAACACAAGGCCCGGGGGCCAGATCCGGCCCGCGAAGTGGTTTCATGCGGCCCGCGAAGCCATCCTGGAAACAGGGAGGGAACGGCCCCCACTGCCTTGGCCCTGGCCCAGAGACCCTCAGATCGGTCCCACTCCTGCCCAGGCCCCCATAGGCACCCTTGATGCGAACGATGTAGAGCTGGCCATGCCCACCCAGTAGGCCATACGCGCTCTAGCCACGCCCACCCAGTAGGCCACGACCACCCGGCCCCCTGAGGGCAACCGCAATGCTGATGTGGCCCTCAATGAAATTGAGTTTGACACTCCTGGCCTAAATGGACTCCAGAAGATGGTAGAGGACAGGAAGGCCTGGAGGAATGTCTATGGGGTCACAATGAGTCGGACACGACTTCGCTACTAACAACAACAACAACAATGCCTTCTAACAATTGTAACAGTGAGAAGGATTTATTTATTTATTTATTTATTTATTTATTTATTTATTTATTGAATTTCTATACCGCCCTTCTCCCGAAGGACTCAGGGCGGTGTACAGGGCAATAAAAACATTACATACAAAAGTTAAAATAAAATTTAATTAAGCCCTAACAATAAATAATTAAAATACCCCAAACCCTTAAACCCCGAAACCCGACCCCCAACCTCTGTTCATTCCGCCAGGACCTGAAGACCCGGCTCTTCGAGCTCTCTGGCCCAGGCTGAGAATTTTAATTTTAATTTTAATTGGGGTTTTTTACTTTTCCAGGGACTGTTGTAATTTTTTAAATTGTTTTTAACTTTTGTATTTCTTGTTTTAAATACCCTGTAAACCGCCCTGAGTCCTTCGGGAAAGGGCGGTATATAAATCCAATTAAATAAATAAATAAATAAATAAACCAGGCCGGTCTGTTCAAATAAATAGGTTTTAGGAGTCCAAATGGACAAACATTTAAGTAAGAACGACAAAAGCCATTTCAGTCCTAGACTGCAACAAAAGAGGGATAATATTGATCATGTGAAGTGATAGTAATGCTATCAGCTGGAATATTGCATCCAATTTTCTTCAGTGTGATATAGAAAAGATGTTGAGATGCTAAAAAGAGCACAGAGAAGAACAATAAAAATGATAAGGGGTCTGAATACTATGCAATGAACATTTGCAGGATCTATGTATGTCTAGTCTAACAAAGAAACAGACTAGAGATGAGATGTTAGCAGCTTCCCAGTAACTGAGGGATAGTTACAGAGAAGAGAAGGCTGACCTATTCTCCAAAGCACCTGAGGGCAGGACAAGGAGTAGAATTTTCCTGAAAATAATAACAATTAATCAGTAAAACAGCTTGCTTCTAAAACTTATAGGTGCTCTATGTTTTCAAGACAGAGAATGAGGTGGCTGGCTGGCTGGAGTCACTGAAGGAGTAGGCGTGAGCTTTAATGGACTCCAGAAGATGGTAGAGGACAGGAAGGCCTGGAGGAACATTATCCATAGGGTCGCGATGGGTCGGACATGACTTCGCAGCTAACAACAACAACAAATGTTTTCAAGAAGAGATTGGACAACCATTTGTCCAAAACGGTATAAGGTCTTCTGTTCAAGCAGGTGGTTGGATTAGAAAGTCTCCAAGATTCCTTCCAATCTTGTTATTCTCTTTTATAATAATAATATAACAACAACAACAGCAACATAGTTGGAAGGGAGCTTGGAGGTCATCTGGTCCGACCCCCTGCTCAGGCAGGAAACCACTGTCTGAAACCTATACCATTTCAGACAAATGGCTGTCCAATCTCTTCTTAAAGACTTCCAGTGTTGGAGCATTCACAGCTTCTGGAGGCAGGTTGTTCCACTGATTAATTGTTCTGTCAGGAAATTTCTCCTTAGTTCTAGGTTGCTTCTCTCTTTGGTTAGTTTCCATCCATTGCTTCTTGTCCTGCCTTCAGGTGCTTTGGAGAATAGCTTGACTTCCTCTTCTTTGTGGTATCCCAAAAGATATTGGAACACTGCTATCATGTCACCCCTCATTCTTCTCTTCATTAAACTAGACATTCTCAATTCCAGCAACTGTTCCTTATGTTTTAGCCTCCTGTCTCCTAATCATCTGTGTTGCTCTTCTCTGTATTCTTTCTAGAGTCTCATCAACTTTTTTATGTTCAATTATTATAGAAAAAATATGAGTTTTAAAACCCTTTCTTTATTTAAAGCATTTTTATAGCCTCCCATCTAATATTGAACTCTGGGCGACTTCCCAGCTATTGAAATTCAGATCTTATTAAAACTTAATTTGGAGATACTTTCCCAGCATTTCTCATTAAGTGTTTGATTGATTATGTGCTGTTATGCTGGCACTAACATTTAGTAGCTACACAGTTTTTCTGTCCCTAATTTGGTCCTTGAGATCTTCCAATCGTGCAACGCTTGCCACTATAAGTGAGTCCATCCACTTAATGCAGGTTGTCTTCTCCTTTTCTTTCTTTCTAGTTTCCCCAGTGTTACAGACTTCTCGAGGTTGTTTAGAAGATATCTAAAATATGATAATTTGAATCTGGTTATTTGTGTCTTCTTTGTGTCTGAGAATGGGTTTGATTTGTTCTATGATCTATTTTCCTCAATTTCAGATACTTTAAGTTATCAATCCCATAATTCTCCTGCCTGCATATTGGCTGTGAAATTCTGTGAATTGAAGTGCACAAATCTTAAAAGTCGCTAAGATTGAGAAACACTCATTTTTAAAAAAATTCTTGGCTATCTATGGTATTTTCAGAATCTTCTCCAACACTAGAGTTCAACACTGTCAATGTTCTTTCTATTATGCAACTTTGAAGTCCAAATGCCATTAAATTAGAATATCAATAGGCTAAGCTTATAATCAACACCAAACGTTTTAATTAGATAAATACGGAATATATGAATTATATTTCCTCACTGTCTTCTTCGTCTCTCTACTCTTCCTGTGCATTTTTGTTCTCTTTTGTCACTTATTACTCTGTCTTGTGTTCTTGATTCATTTCCTTCCAGTCTCTTCTATTCTCCTTTGCAGTCCTTTCTAAAATGCTTTACTCCTGGTTTTCTGACTTCCAAAATTTTCTTCTTCCAAATATTTTTCCCTTTGACCTTCTTTTCCCACTCTTTCACTCTTTATCTTGGATTAAAATCTCCATCTTCATTCCACCCAGTTGTCAGGCTCCCTCTAGAAATGAGATCTATTTGGCTAGGAAGTATTTCTTTGTTGTTATGGCAACCATATGAGATGGGAAAATCTCTCACCAGGTAGAACAGATGTTACAGAATTTATATCAAGTCATACTACAAATTTTTTTTTGGCTTTTACAGTTGCTTCTTTTAAAGAAGTGAATTAATCTCTTTCCGTTAGAGATGGTTGAATGTTTACATTCTCCACATTCAAGCTCTCCTATCCGGATAATTCAAGATTACTGGCATCACCAAGAAGTGGTCAAAGAATAAATGATGGTGAGTATGTTATTGTCACTGAAGCTTTAGCCCTTTATATGTGCTTTTTCCTATTTTGATACTATTCTTTTCCCCTTTCCAGTGTTGCTCCATTGCTTTTTAATTGGGAAGCTTTATGTTACTAATAGAATCCTGATACCAGTTCAATGCAGCTATGGATTTTGGCTTTTCATAGTCAGATCTATCAGGTCTGTGTTTCTGACTTCAGCATAACTTAAGCTTTTGTACTGATTAAATTGAGTTTATTATATGCGTTTATCTCTAGTGGGTCATCATTGTTGCTATGAAATATTTCATCAGCATAATTATCCAGGCAATAACTCATTTGGGCAAATTTTCTTTACATTTTCATGCAAAAATAATTATATAAAGCTGCTTTCTAGATCGAAGACCTTTGGTTGTTCTCTGGTTTACATAAGGAAGACACAATGGCTGAAGGCATCTAAATAAATACGTATCATGGTTAGTACTCTGGATTATAATTCTTTGGATAATACTATGAGAAGGCTCATTTTTGCATTGCATAATCCATGCCTAACTTCTAACATAATCTAGGAGAAGACTCACGCCCGAAAATGTATTGCTGAAACCTGAATTTATCAAAATAAAATGAAAAACAACATCTAATTAGATCTGAGAATGACAGAGGAGAATCAAATTACCTTTCTTCTCCTAAGCATGTATTCCAGTCTCTTGTTTATAGTCAGTTAAGAGATTTGCCCTTAATTACATTATTCATTTTCATAGACTGAATGTGAACTGAACGTCCATAACTTTGCATATGATTAAACCCAAGCACCTATAGTCTTTAAAGCTGATTACATCAAGCCAAAATATTTAAGGTAAAGGTAAAGTTTCCCCTGCACACGTGTGCTAGTCATTTCCAACTCTAGGGGCTGGTGCTCATCTCCGTTTCAAAGCTGAAGTGCCAGCGCTTGTCCAAGGACTTAATTAAAAATGAAGAGTCTGTATCCACTTGCAAAGAAAAAAAAAATCATTGTTAGGAAACTGCATTTCAGCTATTGTTTATGTTGTTGTTTCTTAATGAAAAACTAGAAGGTTTTTTAAAAAATTTTTCTAAGGAATAACTAGATATTTTTTTAAAAAATTCTCAGTAGTTGTTTTTAAGCTCATTAAATGAATTTTTATTTGCACAATCCTATTTTATCTTAATACTATATTAATTTCTTCTGGCCATTTCAACTATTGTTACACATGGGAAAAAGCTCCCAATTACATTAATGGATAGGGAGCTTTTTTTTAAAAAAAAAAGACAAAATTTAAACTGTATCTGACAATTTTGAAGTTAACAATAAGAAAAAAAAATACGATGCTCAATGCCACCCTTAACGGTTAAGTGCTAAACTGTCTGGGATCCATTAGTTATGTTTACAGGAGACCTCAGAGACCACTATGAAGATGATATCACTAGTTAAAATGGACAGTTAAAGGCTCTCTAAATTAAAAATGACATTACCTCACCAGTTAAAATTGTATGCCAGCTTTGGTGTATATCAAATGGAAAGTAAAGCTGACACTGATGGCACTGTAAGCATTAACATATGTGAAACATTGTGCTAACAGCATTTCCTCTTCCACACTGATGTTTTAGTTGCCATTGATCAGCTTTGTGTACAAGCTTTGTGGGTTTTTTTTTTTCAAAGACAAAGGAACAAAAAGAAAAAATGCTCACTTGAAGACAGTTTTGCAGATGTTTCATGTGATTAAACTGGTTTACAAAGAGATTACAAAAATGCCTTGATGCTACAGTTGCCCTTCTGTCTTGAAAAATACTGTGAATGGAGATTGTTTTGCTCATTCCATGCCTTAGATGATGGGAAACGGCTTGCTGCAAGTTTACTGATAAGAATAGCAGTATTTCTATTGATGCTGATAAACTTGAGGGTTTTATCTCTCCTTTTATTGCTCATATATGCCAAATGATTACAGGAAGACTCTATCCAAATAGTGAAATATCTATTGAAAAGTTAAGTAAAAGATGCTCCAGTTTCTAACAGTAGCCAATCAGCTATTTGAAACACAGACTATTTGAGATTATAATGCCTAGCTCTAATCTGGTGAATTGGGAATAATTCACAATGAATTCCAATTGAAAACTGTAAAATAGGTTCAACTCCTGAAGGATATATAAACAAATGCTCATGTCTCAAAGTGTTCATCCAGTTTTAATGTTTTGCTCCCCTTCTTCTACTTTGCTCAATCTTATCAAGCGTAATATTTTGTTCCTAGTTATAGCATCCATAAATAACTTAGTTGGTGACAGAATGGTAATGAAATTAACTCAGCACACTTCTAGCTCACATTTTCAGAACTATTGCTATGAAGTAGTAGATTAGCAAATATTTAAAACAATCATTACCTGAAGAATACATATTATCGATAGATTTGGAATAGACTTATATTCTGCTTCACAGTGCTTTACAGTTGTCTCAAAGTGGTTTACAGAGTCAGCATGTTGCCCTCAACAATCTGGGTCCTCATTTTACTGATCTTGGAAGGATGGAAGGTTGAGTCAATCTTGAACCAGCGAGGATTGAACTCTTGAAAATTGGTAGAATTAGCCTGCAATACTGCATTCTAACCACTGTGCCACAATGGCTCTAATGTATAACCCAATGTATACATTACATATAGAATGTCATAAACTTGCTTCCACTACTAAAGGCCCCCAGGGGGAGGTCTTTCTCTGTTGGTGCGCTGGATTTGTGGAACTGTTTACCAGTTGAGCTCCGGATGGCGCCTGACCTTCGCTCCTTCCGACGGGATCTAAAGACCTACTTGTTCGAACAAGCTGGCCTGGCCTGATGGGTTTGGGTTTTATTATTGTTTTTAATGTATTTTAACTTATTGTTGTAAAACTTTGGGCATTCTGTTTAATTTTTTCTTAACTTTTGTATCTTTGTATTTTAGTATTTATTGCCCTGTTCACCGCCCTGAGTCCTTCGGGAGAAGGGCGGTATACAAATAAAAT
>JAKJMR010015872.1:13732-24174 GCA_024449315.1 Daboia siamensis
ATTATTATTATTATTATTATTATTATTATTATTATTATTATTATTATTATTATTATTATTATTATTATTATTATTATTATTATTATTACTTCTAGTTAAAAAGAATCAATAGAAAATACCCTGTGACTGGATCGTTTAAGAGCTGCTATGCCACACTATACAATACCACAGTACACTATACTACACTATAATAATAATATACAATATTTAGGCCTGCAAGCATAAAATTATCTTGCATCTTTTCTATCAATTTTAATTCAATCAGACCAAATTTTTTTAAATATTTTAATGGATATTTTTTTTCTTGAATGGAGCATAGTGTACTTGTTAATTGCAAGGTGATGAAAGAATGTAAGAAACTCTTGTCATACAATTATTTTTCTACTGGTCTGTGGCATCTTCGGGTTTCCATGTTTCATCTAAATCTGAAGGGAA
This sequence comes from Daboia siamensis, assembly GCA_024449315.1. Taxonomy (NCBI): domain Eukaryota; kingdom Metazoa; phylum Chordata; class Lepidosauria; order Squamata; family Viperidae; genus Daboia; species Daboia siamensis. The sequence goes on from JAKJMR010015872.1 coordinate 14,168, forward strand.
TTTTTTCAGGAGTGGTGTTACTATCATTAATTGCATTGAGAAATTTTGGGAAAGTTTCTCTTATCTGTAGAGAAAACATAAAGCTATTTTTTACAGATACAAATTTGAGACAAATTTTCAAAAGACTTTTGTGCCCAGTTTAAAGCAGATTCTTATATTTCTATGGATTGATAAATCCAGTTGTTTGCCAATTGATTTGAAATTTCATTAGTTGTAATAAATCACATTCTATGTTTTTTTTGTCTGAGGAATGCCCAAATCAAATTTAGCTTTCAACGATTTGAGGTGCGTCAAAAGAATACTGAAATTGAAAAATGTCTATTAAATTGCCATATATGTACTCCAAAGAGAGATCATTAATTTAAAATGTATAGATTTCCTCCATGTTTTAGAATCAGTATTCAGTAAGAATTATGGAAAGGCACTTTTTAAAAATGCAGGTTCTAGCAGTTGGCCAGGAATATTGGTTTAGGAACAGGAATAAAACTTAGAGCAATCTTGATCAGTTTAGTATCAGATCTGTTGGATTATAATTCCCAGAATTCTCTAGCTAGCATGACTTCCAGAATTATGGGAGAATTATGGGAGTTGCAGTTCTAATTAATTGGAGGACTCTGGTCTGGTACAGACCATTTGAGGGAAACAGTTTAGCCTTTGGTACTTTACAGAGATTTCAGGAGTTGTGTTATCATTGTCTACAGCTTCAATACCAGCAGGGCTCCATCTTAATTAATAGGTACTATGAGCTGTTGTCTATGAAAATATTAAATTGTTGGTTATTTGGAAGCCAAATGGAGATCTGTTAGAGAAAGATATATTTGATTAATCTGCTGTCACATTGCTGGGAGCAATAACACTAACATTCTTCATTTTATTTACAAGTTTTCTAAGTTTCTCAGATGAAATTATCAAGGCTGGCATTTGACCTTCCAGTAACACTCAAAGAATAGCTAATGAAGGTTGCAGCAGAATCACTAAAAGAATAATTCTAGTAAATATTCAAGAAGAATATCAGCAACCTCAAACTATTGATTTACAACCAGAACCTCCCCAGGTACCTTACTACCATATGCATTATTTAAGTACTTTTTAAAGAATGTGAAAAGAATGAAACAATAGTTTACCACACATGAATACATTATAGGAAACATATTATCTAAGATTAATGCCTGAAACTTTGAAATTTGAGAAGTTAAGGCTAGCTACATATTACCCCTATTGTTCTGGTCTTGGATGCAAATACATTTATTTTTAAATACCTAGGAAGCCTTTGTGAGAAGGTCACATATGAATTAGACTAGGCTATGTGTTATTTGGAGAATAGCACACAGTGGCCTCAGAATGCCTGGCATTACAACTGTCTTGCAATGACCAGGCTGGCATGGGGGATTGCAGGACAGTGAAAGTGCCTGGACTAGAGTGATTGAGTTGGGGTAGATGGGCTTTCCCGAGTATATGGCCTTTTGTGATCAGGTAGCTACTTTGCTGCTAGAGTTTCTTGTGAGTTTGGCACTTCCTGTGGGACAACTGCTTTATGCCCTACTCTGGAGGCTTCCTAGGCATTTGGTGGGAAGTCCTGGCAAAGCCAGTACTGCCTCATGGAAAGCCAAGTCAGGCATGTTTGCTCAGTACAACATTTGCAGAACCCATTTTGTAGGAATTTTTTTGACAATTGTGTAGGACAAATAGAATATTCTTCCACTCATCAACAAGTTTCTGTCAGCTGAGATTCAAATATCCACAACATACTAATTTCCATTGTTATTTTCCTTAATCATGTAAACCATTGAAAATCAAGGTGGTCTCCTAAATTCTAATATATTATCAATGTTACTTGTATTCATTTGCTGTTAGAATCTTTACATGTGATAATGTTTTTTGAAAAATAAAAACTTTTAGAAATCAAATTTAGAGTTGAGGGAGTTTTATAATGTTTGACAATTTCACAACCACACAAGCAGAACAAAGATGATTCCCCAGCCTTCAAATTCATCTGTACAAATAGTCAAATTGTTTTTACAGATGTAAAAATCCCAAATAATACACCTCTGCCTGCAACAAATTCTGTACAGTTTCTAGTATAACAAAATCAAACATTTCATAACAGTTTATGGCAAATTAAGCTGTGCAAATATGTAGACAGGGAAAGGGGAATTTAAACAAAAGCCAATGGCTTAGGATTCTCATACCAAAATGATGGCATCCAACAATTACAAATTTTTGGAATCAAAACTTCATGTTTATTACGAGGAATGAACTTCTAGTCAATTAACATGACTTAAACTATTACATGTAAACTCCAAAATAAGATTACTGATTATCTCCATTTCTTTTTTTTCTTTCTTTTTTAAAAAAAACAACTTTGTGAAACCAAAGTTTATGATTTAAAAACAAAACAGGAGAATATATGGTTCTAACTTGCAAGTAGTGGCATTATTGGAAAAGGCAGGAAAAGCAGCTTGCATCTCCCTCTGGACTTGGTACCAGTTCCACTCCATAAGTTTGTCATTAAAAAAATGTTGTTCCAGGCATGCATTAGAAACATTGGCATTCCTCAAAGGAGACTACATGTGTCACTTCAACAACATACCCAGACAGGATTGGCATACATCCTAAGAGGCTGAGCCTGCAAGTGTGGATCTCTCAGCCAGCAAAATCATTGCTCAGTTATTGCTACCAGTGGCATGGCAAATATTTTACAACATTATAGCTCTACAGGGTCTATGAGAGCATAGCTATACAAATATGTAGCCAAGCACTACTTAAAGCTTTGTGTGTTTTATGTGATAAGCAGCAATGGCATTTTAGAAAGAAAGAGAAACAAAATCTAACTACTTGTGGTTTTGCACTTGGGTTCATGCCCAGATTATGGTAAATAAACATAACCAAGCAATCACATTTACACTCTTTGGAATCTCCTGAGAATTCAGATTTCCATGTTTTTAGAAGCTCTAGCACTGCAAAAGTATCTGAGTTTTAAAGCAGGCAGCATATGCCTTGTTATTATGTGGAAAGTAGCTAAAGGGCAACATAGGGAATCTCTCCCCTTATTTTCCAGTTCTTCAATCAGTGGGTGAACATGCTGCTACTAGACAGTCCTAATTTTATGGTTCAGCAATGCAATGTCTGGGAAAGATTCCCACTAGACTTATGAAAGAATACAGAATTCCTCTAAGCTCTTTTCTATGAACTCTTCTAATTTGGAAAGTTAAGGCTTTGTGTAAAGGACAGGCAGTAGTGCATTCTCTGTCTCCCTCTTTGCCAATCTTTCCAACCTGGTTTCCTCCAGATGTGTTGGACCCCAACCTGAACCTGATAATCCTTAAATAGAATAGCATCTGGAGCACACAAAAACTATTGAACACTACTCTACATTCACTGAAGTTTGAAGCACAATAAATTAAGTAGTATGGTATCTGTGAACACTAATGTATTTGTGGATTCTTTCATGACCACCTTGATGGGCAACCACTACTCCACTCCCTTCCCCTTGTCATCTCCTCCCCTGCCCCTCTCACTTTCTCCCTCCCTCCCTCCCTCCCTCCCTCCCTCCCTCCCTCCCTTCCTTCCTTCCTTCCTTCCTTCCTTCCTTCCTTCCTTCCTTCCTTCCTTCCTTCCATATATGTAGTGGAATATGCAGTGGAACATTGTAGTAAGAAGTATTAACCCACCAAGCTTTAACATGATAATGAAAATCCATGATAGCAAATGTGTTTCATGAGTATTTTAATTTTGAACATTTCTGCTCTAGGCTGTACCACCACAATCTTCCCTTATTTTATTATTGTATTTTTTCTTAGGAAAATGTTCAATTTTTATGAAATAAGAAATTCTCACAAATGTGTAAGAATTTCAATGATGTCAAACTAGACAGTTTAGAATGGATAAGAGCTTGCCAACTCAATTTGGTAAAGTTAAGTCTTTCTGGGAAATTCACATGCCTTTAATTACTCCAAATCAAGTCCCCAAGCATGAAGGTGCCATCTGGAAAATATTAGAGTTATTTACAACTTGTTTATTTCTCCAGTTCACTGCAAAATCTTAGTTTGGCCCGTTTTCTGCTGTTCAAAACAGAACTGACATTGTAGTTATATTTTATTGGATATATACAGTATATCTTAAAAGATACATGGCATTACCTAATATCATGGACATCACGGTTACTTATACTACCACTTCCTTCTTTCACTGCATTTGTTTTGATACGAGTTATTTTAAATTTTGTTAAAATAATGGAATTAATTACTATTTAGTTTTTCATTTATCTAACCTAATCTTATACTCAATGAAGGAACTTTTCAATGCTTCCCAACATCAGTTACTTCTGGATGCATGGACTTCAACTCCCAAAATTTTCATCCAAGGCCATATTAGCTGTGGAGTTCTTGGATTTGAAGTCCTCATATCTGGAAATTGCCAAGATTGGGAAACAGTGCACTAAGCTATCCTTCAATCTCCTTTTGTTTTAAGTTGCCCTTCTTTTGTCTTGTTCTTGTTTTAACAGAGATGGCTCATGTATGATTGTCTCATTCAGTAGTTATTTAGAACATTTTTGGCTGAGGAAAATAACCACAGAACTCATAAGCTAACATAAATTAAGAAATCAGCAAAGAAAAATTGCCAATTATATTGCTATTACTTTTCCCCCCTTTAAAAAGATTTCGGCCTCTTTGTATGTCCTCATATGCATTTTGAAATTATTTATTTAGCTTCATTGATCATCCCTTTGGCCACAATCCATGTTTGTGAAGGCAAGAAGAGCCAAACTGTCAGCATGCATTATAGCTATATAATGTAGTTTATAGAAATTTCCCTCCAGGGTAATCAGGTAACGATAATCTATAAATGGAGCAGAATGATTGATAGGTAGATAAAGAATTCCACCAGGTAACACTATAGGTCATTAAAGCCAATAGCTAAGTACACAAAAATTTGCACTGCTCCACAGCTTTTACTTGGATTTAAATCCTATAATGAACTCCCTGTGAGCCAACCCAGAGTATACAAAAGACTTGACCACCTGCATACATCATTAGCATGAATTAATAGCTTCCTCTGTATACTTCTACAGTCAGTTTTTCTGGCATTCATACAGGTTGCAACATTTAGATAGTGTTCTTTGAAATGCAAATTTATTTCCACTATCAAAGCTTTTTTAAAGGTCAGAAACTTTTAATCACAATAGCAGTAGTACATAAAGAAATATATTAGTCTTCATCTAGATTACTTTTATATAAAACATAATTGCCACATTGCTCCAAATTTCTTCAAAAGCATTGGTCCCTTTCTATGATTGCTAGAATGTTTTCGGGTACAATTCGAAGTTGTCATCTTTAACGTACTTCATGACTTAACAGAATAACAGAGTTGCAAGGGACCTTGGAGATCTTCTAGTCCAACTGCTTGAGTGACAGATCCTATACCATTTCAGACAAATGGTTGTCCAATCTCTTCTTTAAAACCTCCATTGTTAAAGTACCTACAAGTCCTAGAGACAAGTCTCCAACTGATTAATTTGGGGTTGGGTTAAGGACTTCTCCAGGTGTTTCTACTTTTCCAATCCAATCTAGCACAATGAAAATACTTCAGATCCCATCAACCAAGGAATGTTGGCCACCAGGGAGCAGGAAGTATGCCTTCTCTGCCCTGATCCTACTAGTCTTTTGGAAGGCCCTGAAAACTTGGCCTGGGCTTGTGAAGGGTCTCATTGTCTGGTTATGTTGATACCAACAGATTATAATAATCATTGGCTGTTATTTGTATTTTTGCATTGTGTTTTAACTATTTTAATCATCATTCTTGACCCAGAGTCACTGGTTTAATATGGGTGGCTATTCAAATTGAACAAAATAAATAAATAAATAATAACTTGTATGAAAACTTACAATGCCACATCTCTGAAAGATGTATGCAAGGACTCATTTTTTGCACACCTTTCTCCAGTGCAGATGTGATGACCAGATGAAGAAAAAAAAAAGTATTTTTGTGGAATGAAGCATGAAAAAGTGTAGTAGCACTGTTGGAAGTCAGCACCCACCTACCCTCCTAGAGAAGGAAAGATTTTTGGGGGGGATATTAATAATGACAATATTATATTTCCCCAAAGGAATAATGAAATGTCTTAGGCAAAGACAGACCCAAGTCTCCCCAAACAGAAACCAGGTCTGTAGAAATGCAGATCTAATAATCCTTTCAGAAAGACTGGAAACTTAGAGCTGATGAGATTAGAAAGACAAAGATCCCTAGAACCAACAACCTTTACGCCCCCCCCCCCAAAAAAAAAAAAAAAAAAAAATCTAACACAGGACATAGCCATCAGCCACAGCCCCAGAGAAGCAGGACATGACCTTTAGGACATATTAGGATTAATCCACCACCATCAGAATAAGGACATGCTCAAAAGCTCAGGTCAAAGTTCATGCCACAAGAACAGGAAACAACTTCAAACACAAAAGCCCAAGAAGGTATAAAAACCCACCACTCACAGCTACACATGGTCAGCTTTCCCAGAGCCATATTTCTGTCTTGTTCTGCTCTTCAGAAAACTACAACCTTCTTTCTAAAGCAGTCTTCATTTTGTTTATTCCTGGCTTGGACTGGACCCTGATGAAGATTTTTCTTTCAACAGTACGCTATGATTGTAATTTCCAAGTTTAGTATGTAAACTTGTGATCATAATATACTACTATTGTAATTTTCAGGTTTCCAGTGCTTGAAATAAAATGGGAAATTACATAGAGAGTGGAAGAGGATTTGGTACGTCTAGTGTCATTTTTAGTTCTTAGTGTAATTTTCAGCAAAAATAATCCCCTACTTTTGTCAGAATTTAAATATGAGGATAGATAAATTCCACAAGCCCAAGGATTCTTTTCTGTCTTGAAATATACCTGTTGCACATAAAAATGCATATAAGCATTTACACATAGAGATCAAGTACAGACTGCACTTACTTTCCTCTAAGTAAATCTCACTGAAAGTAGAACCTTCATCTGAGTAGGTTAAAAAAAAAGATTGCACCGCCAACCACTTAATCTCATTATCTAAATTCTCCCAATAAAGTCCTAATACATATTGCAGCAGACCAATGCTTTACTTTAAACTTGCTGACACATTAAAGCAGAATTAAATGTAACATGGCATTCATCCTAATTTCTCTATAAAAAATAATCCTGCTCAGTAAAATTTACTGCTGCTTTTACTGTGTGTGCTGTTTAAACTAAAATGTAAATATTATAACTATACTGATATTACGATAAAACATACCATAGAAATCTAAAGCCACTGAGCCCAACTTCAGCCTATTTATTTCATAAATCATTCAAGTATCACAAATTTAATGAGTTATGTGATTTATATGAGCTTTAAGAAATAAATATGTGTTTGGAATGGCAGAATGGCAGAAACAAAGGCCAATAAAACTTCCCAGTAGCCTAAATGCAGGAGTAGCTTGTGTGTTAAATAGTCAGTAATATGACACTAAATGGAATTAAAACTGCAGCATGGAATGATACAGCTCTGTGAATAGCATACACATATGCTATATCTATGATCTCCTCAAATAGATACTTCACAAAGACATTTAATTTACTCTATGTATGTATCACCCTAGATTATGTATGTATGTATGTATGTGTGTATGTATGTATGTATGTATGTATGTATGTATGTATCACCCTAGATTATTTCAAAAGGGGATGATACATTTATTTGCAATGTTCCCAGTTTACACAAGATACTAGCACAAATAGTCAAGATTCTTCTATACAAGAAAGGGGCCCAAGATGAGTTAAGACTATCACTCAATAAGCCTTTTTTCAGTCATCTACAAGATTTTTACCAAGATAATAGCAAAAAAGAATATTGAGAACATAAAATGATGCACAGCCAAAGGAGCAGACAGGGTTCAGAAGTGGCTACAGCACAATGGATCACATCCAGCTTGTTCAGCAAGTCATTGAAAGGCAAAGCAAGTACACCATGCCTCTGTGCATGGCTTTCATTGACTACAAAAAGGCATTTGACTCAGTATTCTAGCAAGCAATAATTAAGGCCTTGCTCAACATTGCTTACCTAAACTTACTACAATCAATATATGAAATAACAATGGCGACAATTTGCCTTAATGACCTTAAAGTGGAAATCAACATAGAACAAGGTGTATAACAAGACAATACAATATTACCTATCCTTTTCTCAGCCTGCCTTGAAGAAGTATTTCACAAACTAGACTGGGCAAAAGATGGAATGAAAATCAATGGCACCTATTTAAATCACTTAAGTTTTGCAGATGATGTTGTTCTCTTCCCATGAGACCCAGAAATGCTACAAAGACACATACAAGAGCTGCACAAAGCAGAACCATTTGGCTTAAAAATAAACCTGTAAAAGAGCCAGGTTATGTTTAATAAATTCACCAAAGAAAGGAAAAAAAATATATCTGGAAAAAGAAGTAGATATGGTAGACCACTACATATACCTTGGCGCACGTTTCTCAATGGTAGGTGATATAATAAAGGAAATTGAATGGTCTGTTAAATGTGGTTGGCAGGCATTCAGCAAGCTAATCATCGTTTTCAAGAACAACCTCCCCCTGTGCCTGAAGAGAAAAGTTTTTGATCAGTGTGTGCTACCTGCTCTAACATAAGCCAGTGAAACATGGACATTAACCTCATAACTGATGCAAAAGCTATGAGTGGCACAAATATACATGCTCAACATCACAAGACAGAACAAGAAAGACCTGCACATGCATTAGACAACCAACAAAAATAAAAATATCATCAAGAAAGTAAAATAATTGAAATGAAAAAGGGCTGGTCACATTGATGGCAGGTGGACCAAGGCAGTCATAGAATAGCTTGACAAAAAGCATCCACAAGAGATCTAAAATAAGATAGACTGATGACACAGCAAGTATTAAGGGCTCAATTGGCAAAAGAAAGCTCAGGACTTCATTAGTTGGATAGACAATGGCTAAAATGATAAATAGAAAATTACTCTCCCTCCCTCCCTCCCTCCCTCCATCTCTCTCTCCCCCCCCCTCTCTCCCTCCCCTGCCCTTTCTCTTTGTGTGTGGGGATTGCCTGGGCACTGCAGTTTTCTTGGTAAGATTTCAGAAGTGCTTTGCCATTGCCTCCTTCCTAGTGCTATGAATCTGTGTAACTGGCTCAAGGTCACCCACCTAGCTTCATGCCAACATTCCAGAAGATAGCCTTAAGATACAGGAGGATCTGGACAGACTTGAACACTGGGCACTATCTAACAAAATTCAGTTGTGAAAAAAGTAAGGTTCTACATTTAGGCAAGAAAAACCAAATGTACAATTATAATATAGGGGGTACCTTGCTCAATAGTAGTAACTGTGAGAGGGAGTCCTAGTGGACAACCACTTAAATGTGAGCCAGCAGTGTGCTGCAGCTGCCAAAAACGTCAACACAGTGCTAGGCTGCATTAACAAAGGGATAGAATCAAGATCATGTGAAGTGTTAATATCACTTTACAATGCCTTGGTAAGGCCACACTTGGAATACTGCATCCAGATGTAAAAAAGATGTTGAGACTCAGAGAAGAGGAAAAAAGATGATTAGGGGACTGGAGGATAAAACATATAAGGAAAAGTTGCTGGAATTGTGTATGTCTAGTTTAATGAAGAGAAGGATGAGGGGGGACATGATAGCAGTGTTCCAATATCTCAGGGGCTGCCACAAAGAAGCTATTCTCCAAAGCACCCGAAGGAGGACAAGAAGCAATGGATGGAAACTAACCAAGGAGAGAAGCAACCTCGAACTAAGGAGAAACTTCCAGACAGTTAGAACAATTAACCAGCAGAACAACCTGCCTCCAGAAGAGACTGGACAGCCATTTGTCTGAAATGGTATAGGGTTTCCTGCCTGAGCAGAGAGTTGGACTTTATGACCTCCAAGGTCCCTTCCAACTACTACTATTACTCCTTCCTCTTCCTCTTCTTCTTCTTCTTCTTCTTCTTCTTCTTCTTCTTCTTCTTCTTC